>WSUA01000786.1:0-10102 GCA_019633455.1 Tulasnella sp. 419
CCAGAGGTCGTCATTGTGATTGATACAGAACCTAGTTTGAACCTTCAGAAGTGAGTAGTGACTACTTACGGGTTTGCCACAGCCAGTAACGCATAGAACACGCATCCAGTGTACTCGGCGGAGCTCTGCGCCCCTCGTTTTAGGTTCGTAAAACACCATAGTGCATGGTTGCAGGATGGTAGATTGAGACACGGCACTGAAATTTGATAATTGTGATGTTGCATCGAGGGGGCAGAGTCCTCGTTGCTCAATCGTTGCTTGTTCCACTTGATGAATCCCCATTGGCGTTATCGATGACCCCAAAATTGCTTGATATTATACCACAGCCAAGCCTGTGCATGAGAAACCAGTTGTTATAAAAGCGGACCCAAGGACGTTGACCATAGCAAACCCACTGCCATTCTCCGAGTAATGCTTCACCAGCCCCAGACTTTTCCTAACGACGCACCGAGAAGCGGAGTATACGTGCCGCAAGGGCCAGTGTCCAACACCGGCTTCGTGCCTTTCAACGAGTTTCTTGTCTTTCTCGATGCTGTCGGTCCCCTCTGGCTCCGCATACTTCTGAAATCGCTCTTCAATCCTCACATTTTATTCATTGAGGCGCTTGTGATGACCACCTCCCTATTCTGCCTCATTGTCTTTATTCTTTCACATTTCATCCTCAGGAGAATATTGCCGGTGAGTGTATCCTTGACCAAGAGCGTCACATACTGAGCAAAGTTTGCGATGGCATAGTTCCTCGGGTTGAGCAACACCTTGACCACCCGACGTGCTCAGGTTGATGAATCAGATGGAAAGCCAACTTTGCAAACTCGGGTTCGTGGATACATGTCTCTAAATTTGATATTTGCTGAGAAAAAATCAATAGTTAAATGAAGTCAGAAGACAGCTGACGGAAATGATGGACGACGACGATCGGCCCGAGTCAGTTCAAGTCTTTTGTGTCAGTTCAAGTCTTTTGTGCACCTTGCTCGCTAGTTACTAACGATGCGACTTTGGTCCCCTTCTTGAATCATACTGGAGTAGACAGCAGATGGGAACTCGTGATTTTCTAGAGCTCCTTCAACAACTACTTGACCAAGTAGATGTGATTCAGAAATTGAGTGATAATTTGGAAGACGCATTCGAAGAAGTAAGTAGTTGCCCCAGCCTGTCGTCATTGTCTACAATCAGTTCATGCCCTTTTGATCCAGACCAGGTCACTTCATAGGACTGCACGTCGTATACTCGGTCATGCTAGATGGATTGTCAATATTCAGCTAATCGCCACTTGGTTTTTAGTGGTCACGTTGCAAGTGAGTCCGTCGGCCTAATGATATCGAAAGTGACTAGTTGATCGAGCCGATGTCATAGAACAGATCACTGTCAACCATTGCAGAAGCGATAGAACATCTTTTGCGCAAGTTTGTTGATTCCCATGATGCAAAGTGATGTCCATCACTCTGTAGCTCTTCATAGTTGCTCTAGAAGAGTCGAGTCAAGAAGTCTGCATGGTCGACAATGAGCGGGGCGTAGAATAAATCCATGACCATCTATACTGGCATGCATAGCGATTGGTTTCTGATCCCTGTATATAGGCTGAATAGTAATCGGAACATTTGTTTGTCTGTTTGAACCTAAAACTACTCGACATCGCCATCACCTCCTACTTTGACCCCTTTTTGGCTACTTTCCGAGCAAACTGTACTCGCATAGACGAGGGTCTTCGACCGATTGCAACGGGAGTAGTCGTGCTTGAGCTTGGATTATGCGATGAAACATGAGGCGTTGACTCGCGCTTTTGACAACGGTTCTTGCTGGCATAATTGGTGATGGTGTTCCACGTCACCCATGAAGGAAAATCCGATTTCTGCATGCTGAGATAGTGTGTTGACAACGTAGGATGTTTTCCCGCGTGCTCCTTTGCCACCCAATGGAGCCGCGACGGAGAGGACCCAGGCACACCGTCGAGTACCCATACCTGAACACCATTATCATGGCAATGAAACCTAATATCGCCCACCCTACCCGCCACAGGAACTATAGGCGTATTTATGGTAGACGGCGCCTTAGACATCTCCCAATTGTAATAAACCTCCGGTTTGATCCCTCGAATTCGCCTCTGACCATAACTGAGAAGCTGTTTAGTTTCGATGGTTAACACCACATGGAATGATCGGAATCACTCACTTGGTAACAACTTCACCGTTGATGTTTCGATTCTCAGTCAGCTGTACTTGATTCTGCTCCACTATTCCTCGACTTTGTTCGATGGCCCGATCTCCTGAAGAGTGAGAATACCAAAATATACTAATATCAGTGAGAGAGACAGGACGACGACTATCGATTGCTGCTTGATTGGGGGTGAGGCGTACAGGGGGCATGCCGAAGGACTCTCCCGGTGCTGCTTGGGTATGGAGTCAGGCAGACAGAATCGCTATTGATTTATATGAAAAAAGTCGTGTTTTCGGAACGTGCCGATCGCACAGCCCCTCGAATTCGTATATCTGGCGCGTTACACTTAGGTTCGTCCCCACTTCTTTGTTCAACGTCTGTAAATACTAGCATGAAAGCCCCAAAGGTAAGCAGATTTACGACGACGCAACAGCTACATCTTTTATGACACGCATCCTGTGTTTCAGATTAGGTGGACTTCAACCGGCGAGGAGGGTGATAGTTTGAGGCATGACCGGCGTCGAGCAGCTAAGCAGCTTGAAGAACAGCGGAAACAAGATGTAAGTCTCACACATATCCTATTTCAATCGACCACTGAATTATGAATCTCAAATTAGCGTGCAAGACGCTTGGGAGGCTATGAGGTTGGTCCTGATTATCGTATCATGAATAATGTCAATAACCTCAACATAACAAGTTGGGAGCCCCCACATCCACGTATCGCGGTCAAAGGCAGCCTCAACCAGTGAGTATGCTGCAACGTGAAAGTAAGATGATCACTACTGACAATGGAGAAAGCAAACCAGCCAGGTAAACCACCCGCTCCCTCTTACATTGTTTCTGTGTTTTTGAGATTTTGCAGCCCCAGTGAGGTAATCCGGACGATGATGTGGTGATGCAAGATAACGACACAAGTGGTCCAGCCCGGCCTAGTGGATCAAATAATCCAGCCCCCCGAGCTACTTCCCCTGACGATGAAGACGACGATGCTGATGATGAGTCCGAGGTATGTATCTAACTATTTTGTTTTCGAGGAGTTGAGTGAACAAGTCTTGATAGTTACTGGAAGAAGTGCAAGAACAGTTGGATAATGCTACCTCCGTGATAGAGCAAGCCCACCGTGAACTCAAAACTTTGCGGGCTAAGATACCAAACCCCGAGATCCGAGCTCCTGAGGATGAACCAGTGGGATATTTCGCTCATTTAAGAAGGAGGAGACAAAAAGGGCATGCACGACGAAGCCGCGGTGCAGCAAATAATAAACTTCTTGTGAGTTCGACCTTTGTTTGTATCATAGAAATTAAAGATTATTCCCCAGGAGGATATCCATGCATTTTCATATCTCCTCCTTGGAGTTACCTCTCAGAAACCTGGGCCAGGTATCCGACGTAAATGGACAGCACTCCCTATGGGGCCACCAAATCCCGACGAGGCACCAATCCCTGATAACGTCAACGAATTTACTCTTGCATGGAATCGCCCAATTACCCACCGTTACAACATCGCCGCAATCAGGAATTTTACTGTTGCAATGATTCAATCCGATGATTACCCCTATGGTGCCGATATGTATGCGGAAATCCGAAAGAAGTGGAATAGATGGTTCAAAACTCTCCGCAATAAATACGAACAAGAAACAAGGCCTCAAAGCGAAATGGAAGTGTTCAGTCGGAGGCAAGAGTCGAGTGCATACGGAAGGAGAATCCGGGTGAATAAATTTTCTCCAATACGATTTCACCACCAGCCAACTAATCAACGAGCTGCAGCTTTTTTATGCTCGGCGACAGACTCTATCTTCTAGTAGATCGCTCTTCAGATACTTAGGCATTATAGATGCACTGGGTATTGATGGAATGAGCTCCGATGAAGAGGTGGAGAACGATGAGTGAGGTCGCCACTTCCAGATCTCGAAAAAGCAATGGCGAAGCAAGGACTTGATAACTTTTCTGAGAAATATCGACTCATTTCAAAACATCCTACGATCAGAAACAAGGGGTTCACCCCTTCGGATTCGCGTGGAGGAAGGAAACCGACAGAGTACAAACTTACTTGTTGACGGGCTACCTCGAAACGCGTACGACCAGGGCTATCTAGATTCTTTGATAGAGTGGCAACGGAGGGAACTGAACATCTTAGAGGACGATGAGGATCAATTTAATTTTACACTTCCCGAAGATATACTAAAGTGAGTGCCCGCGTTTGATCAGCAGCGGAAATTTCTAACAACGTGCCGAAAGTTCGATTGCTGGTTTAGTGAGCAATGGAGATAGTCCCTCACATACCCCAAGGACCGTTTAGCTATTAGATGTAAGTGCTCGAGAGTTCCTACACAAATTTCAGTTGCACTCATATCGTAATCTCTACACAAGGATTTGCGACATTTGATTGATAAACCAGCTTGAGAGAAAAGTTGGATAACAAACTATTCGATTTTATGCTAGCCCCACATGCAAAGAATGAATGCGATTAAAACGATCACCAAAGGGCAGAATGGTTCTGTAAGGAGCTATTCCTTTATCGGTCTCAGGGGGGTGGAACATAATCATTTTCTTGTATCCCTGATCTTCGTTCGCACGCTTCATGGAACCAAAATTTCCTTCACCATACATCTTACCACTACGTCCAATAAGCACTGCACCATCAAGTCCCTCATCTAATATCATAGCCAGTGTTTCAGCAGTAGAAGGTCATTCGGTAATGATACAAAGAATAAAGCGATAAGAAAAACTGCACATACTGTAACAACGAAAACAAATTTAGACCCTTGACGCCCTGCAACTCAAAAGTCCGTCGTGATTGAAACCCGCAACGTTGGTTTTCAATATATTTCACCTCTTTTCCTTGCAGTTTCCCTTCTCTCTCTCTCATCTTCTCTCCCTCTCAACGATGAATAACTGTCAGCAGCAAGAGTTTGAGCAACAGGATCGGATTCCCTCAGGACAATACATCTTTCAAAATCCTTTGTTGCCTTCGCCCGTCATCTCTTCCACCTCTGCCCCTACCTATCACTCTCAACAACCCTCTAATTATCAACAGCAGTGCAATACTCAACAACGAAATGAATATCCTTATTATCTTTCTGCTCTATCCGATTATCAATCCTGGTACACCAATCCCCAGCAGAGGGCCTACGCCCACCAACAGCCTTTCACCCACTCGACTTATCCACAGGCGTATACTTTGGAACAGCACTACCAAGACTCTTTATACGATAATACACCCCATCAATCTAACCAAAATTCAGACGAGTCCGATTATCCGTCCAATTCTCAACCCTCCCAAAGCCGCCGCAAAGCTGATCCGCCCATTGTACCCAAAGTATCCCAATTTTCATACTTTTCTGGTGCACTCGATGAGCCCATTATTCAGCATTCCGGATCTTCTTCCCTCATCGCCAACGTCGTTGATCACTCCAGACGGAATCAACAGATAACTTGGCCGCAAGAAACCCGATATCGTAAGTAATAAACACCGTGTTAAAGAATGACATGTACTGACATATGGTTGATATATTTATGGCGGTGGTCTCAAGAACATTCCTCATCCAATGCATACGAGTTTTCTCCGCCATCCCGTCCTCAAACGGAATACAACGTCCAAGAATACGCTTCTATCTCGTATTCCACGGACACGGTTACTTCTTACCATAACCACAACAACCAACCCCAATTGATGCCAGAGGGTACCATCTCCAACAATCATCAAAATGATCACGCGACAGCTCAATCTTGCCGATACGCCTCCCAGACATCTTATTTTCAAACTTCAAGTCAAGTGTCTAATGACTCGTACCCGGCGGATGCCATCTTTCCCAATGGACAACGTGATATGGCCCCTCCTCCGATTGAGAAGATTTCCCCGGCCAGCTTTATAGCCTCACCTACTAACCCGGTACTTCCAGACCCAACGTTACCTATTCATGAGGTGTCAATTACCCCGGCTGAACACATCCCTACTTTCACGACCTCAGCAGCTTCCAGCTCTTCTTCTGGACAGCATCAAGCGATCGTCATTCCCGGAACACTGGACCCCAGTCAAGAGTCACCTCAGATCGTAGAGGGTGAATCTGGAGATTTGAGCCCTAAAGGAGGAGAGTCCTCTAATGCTACAAATGTAGATCAGTTAAATGAGAACAGAGAGAAGCCGTTCTTGCCGTGCGAGTTTTGTCGAAAATGCGAAGTAAGTTGATTGAGATTCTCAATCTAAGGACTCGGCCCTTTCTGTTGAAGAGTTGTAGCCTTGATAATGACATTGTTTTGTCATTTCATTATAGCTTGCTTGTGGACAGGCACCAGTATGGGAGAACGCCGATCAGCTCCCGCCTGGTCCTATAACATGCAAGTGAGTCGTTTTGACAGTTAATCCATCTGACAGAACAGTGACATATCAACTTTCTTCAGTCGATGCTTCAAACGTGGTCTGGAGTGTTTCTACCCTACCAAGACTTGTCAGAAGGCGGCTGCTGTAATGAAAGGTGGAATCACGAAGGAAAGGCGTAAGGGTAAAGCCAAGAAGAGCTGGAAGGTCTCCGCTTGTCACATGGTTCGCGCTGTGGACGCAGACTGGGTTCTCGCCAGGAGGTGAATCGAATCTTGACCCGATGGTTCTTCTCTGGTCGTCAATTTGATGAACGAGGCAAGAAGAAGGAAAATGCAACCGTTTAACAAACAAACTGGATCTCACCGACCTTTCACGATCTCTGTCTTCGAGTTCCGAAGTCCTCCTGTAAAATATCCGCATCGAAATGTCTCGTCTTACAGAATACAACCTAACTGATTGATAAAAATCAGACATAGCTTCCAAACATAACCATTCTTATTGTTCATATGGGTGGAATTGGCATTTTCAATACATTTGCTTATTCAGCCTCCTCTTCCCCCTTTTTTTCCACTCATTCCTTTTGCTTTTATTATACTCTTGATTTGTCACGTTATCATCTTTCCTCTGATCCAGTTTTTACTCATGTTCCAGTTCCTCAACTCTGCCCTACTTATATCCGCTCTTCTTGCGTGTCTCTCCGATCGATTATGAGTTTGAGTCCGTTCTTTCTTTCTCGGGTGATTTGGTCGTGCGAATTTGTCTATTTTTCGATTGTTCCGCTTCCGTGTTTATTTCTGTTTCAACCACTTTCCTTTGGAGCCCCTCTGGCAGTCTCTTTTCTGCTTGCTTCAGGTTCATCTTTTATCTGCACTCGCATGTGTGTATTTAGGTGTCAAAGAAAGGAGTACCTGGCTTCCGGTGATGCTCCAATGCTTGCGACTCTCTGATTGACGCATCTGGGCTCTAACTACGCTGACTAAAACCCTCGGAATATAAGGTTCGAGGCTCATTTCTTCTTACGTTGATTCATTCTGCAGAACATTTGGTGCTTAACACCACACAATATTCAGGTGAAGGTGAGTGGGGTATATCGCCTGTTATGTTCCCTATCAACAGGTAGGGGCTTGGTGAAGAACACTCGATGGGAAGTTGTGGGCTTGGGTCATCGCTTAATGAGAATAACGCTGCTCAAGGAATCGGGGGGAGGTGATGCTAAGAGTGAAGAAGATATAGCCATCCCTTGAATACCTCATGAGGTTCAGCTGGCTTCTGGTCACACATTGGTTCGTCGGCAATTTCCTTTAATTTGGCTCAGGCCTATGCAACAACATTCAACAGCTGCCAAGGTTTGACTATGGATCGAATAGCGGTGGATTTGATTGTGCCTGATTTTAGCCATGGCCAACTGTATACTGCGCCTTCAAGAGTCAGATCAAGGCATTGTACTTTTGGTGATGCTGCCGGAAGGTACTCTTCGTACTACAGATGTTACTTATAAAGATATTCTGCCGTAATATTATGTAACTTTGTTTCTGATTGATAAATTTGAAAAGATGGCATGCCCACCACCTCCGGGCTGGAGCAAAGCGCAGGCATAAATTCTTGTTGGATTATGATCGCTACAAAGATGACAAAACCGTAGTATCTACGCATGAGAGACTAGCCATATATTCTGCTCCCATATACTATCAATTCCCACCATCATCCTCCTCGTCATCATCATCCTCATCGACATCGACTTGAAATAAGTCCTAGTCTACCATGCTATTCTACCTCGTTTTCGCTTTAGTCTACCACCTACCTACCCACGACTGTACACCCTGGAGAGCAATAATGAACAAAGACGTTGACCTAACCACTGAGGCTGGCTTATGGGTCTGCCAGTGGCCGTGGCAACAAGTGTTCGATTGACACGGGAATGGAAACGGTGTAATCGCACAAATACGAGGTCAAAGAGGATTCTCATTATTTCTCGTAATCCTTCGTAGATATAGTCCAGGCCTTTTGTGCTCCATCATTCAAAATATCGGCCCTAGCAACAATTGGAATAAAGACCTGGACGATATATCTAACATAGTCCCAGTATAGCCAAAGACCACATGGCGACCAACGATAGAAAATGGGCCAAAGCTTTAGATCGAACATCACCTTGGACTATCCTTGAAAATCGGCGTGCAAAAAGCCACGGCCTATATCTAAGGCGATATTGGAAAGACAGCCACGTACCTTGCCTCATGTGGCGACTATTGTAAAGGTTGAGTCGATATGATGTCCGATACGTGGACGATATTTGATAGAAGGACCGGCACTACATGGAGAGTATGGGATACCATATCGGCTTGGCCTTCAGTCGGGCGATATGAGGTACATCGATCTAACCTAATTTTGTACAAAGGAAAGGCCGTTACCCTGAAGGAAGGCCGATTAAAGGCCGCGCCACTTCGATGAGGCTATATTACATAAATAGGCGGATCGAACCGGCTTGGGCCATATGTTGGACTCTATTTGCGCACATTAACCCGCTGACTTTGGAATATCGCCCAGGACTTTTCGGCATCATGCCCGTTGTGTTGGCAGCTCATCTCAAATTGGAAATGTAGAACTGTGCCTGAAGAGAACATGAATGGACCCTGGCGTGTTGACAATGGCGTGTTGACAAGAAATTTGGTGAAAACAAAAAAAAAACACAAGCAGTTTTAATTGGATCATTCTATTGAGCACCCCCTAGGGTTCAGCACCCCCCTTCCAATCGGAGGATGTACTAGTCATCATGTTGGGTATATTTGCTTCCGGTACAACTTTTCGTGATCCAATAGAAATGTAATGAAGTGAAGCGATCAGCGAAAATGTCGAAGGAGAATAAGGTGGGTTGTTCCTGTTGTCAAGGATCCATTAAAGATCGTTGCCCGTACTTAAAGGTACATTGTATAGTGTTTTGGGGAGAACCGAGTGTTCAGCGGGTGTGACAATCTGTAGTACGAAATGGGAGATAGTGTTACGGTATGGACCCTTTCGTCCGTTTTCTTTCTCTTTGTTCACTTACTTCTCCTTCTCAGTCTCATTGGTAACTCCTTGAAGTAAATCCCCGGTTCAAATCTCACAGGGAGCAATTCATTATTCATATAATTTCTACTTTCCTTTGTCAGACTAACATAGTAGATAGATACAAGCAAACAAATAATGTAAATAATGTAGAATGTAGTAGAATGTGGTGGAATACACTGGGAAACCCCGGAAATATGTGGGTCTTGCCGGTAGTTTACGACTTTGTCGCTTACGCTTAAACGACTTCGCCATAGGCTGAGGGCGTGGGAATTTCCTTAATTAGGAGGAAATGGTGCGAAGCTAGTAGGAAGTCGTAGAATATTCTAGATACTTACCATGTATATAAATACTACCCGATTCAGATAGAATAAAAATAATCCTCTTTTATCTTGAATTACCCCTTGTGTGCATCAGCGCTTACTCCGTCATCAACGTGATATTTGACCTTCCGTGTCTAAATTCTGGAAACTCCGTTAAGTTTGTGTTAAGTCTGGAACTTCACCAGTCTGTGCCCATCCCGGAGAACCCCATCCCGTGCTAATACCGGGAACACTTGTCCGTGTTAATTCCGGACTTCTCTGCC
>WSUA01000788.1:0-10094 GCA_019633455.1 Tulasnella sp. 419
AGCCCAGCTTAAAGATCGCCACATATTTCCTCACGTGTTCCTGGACAGAGCTGATGATTGGGACTTTGAAGAGGGTGACAAAGCTCGTTCGGTAGGTGACTTGGACTGTGGAGCAAATTTGGATACTGATTCTCGACGACTTCAGATGACTGAGCAGCGGATGTCTTTGCTCTCTTATGCCTTGAGGTCAAAACCGTCTTGGTGGACCAAGTACAAAGACCGTAGCATTGTACCAAAGTGGCGCGACGAGGCCCTAGAACAAGTTGTGCTCGGCGGCAAGCTCAACAAGGCAGAGGTTAACTATGTTCTAGATGAGCTAGATGGCTATGAGCGCCTTCGCGACGAGGCTACAGGTGCCGAGGTGAGTTATACAGGTTTGGCTCTCTTTCGCCATCCTCAAGAAGCGTGATTTTACCTTAGGTGTCATGTTTTGATAGAATTTGGCAATCCGACACCCTCATCCCACCCGACCTTCGTGACCGATTAATCGCCGAGATCACGAAACTTGAAGACATACCCGAGGAGAAGAAAGACTGGCACCCGCGCTCCGATGGTCTGGTCCTGGATATCGTTCACCCGTCTCTCTACTGCCTGGTCTATGGACGTACCCCTGCGTATCCGACTAATAGCGATCCTGAAACGCGAAATGCAGAAGACTTCAAGGTAATCAAGAGACCCGACTATATCAACACCGGACGGGGTTTGGAAGCCTGGGATTACACTTTGTCCAAGAAATTCGCATGGATTCCTACTGATTTCCATATCTCCGAATCAGGGGATTCCGCAGAAGCCCAAGGCTACATCAACAATCTCCATCCTTCTCATACCGGTCTCTACAAGGCCATAGAAATGCTTATTGCCCGATTTTCTCATCTCTTTGATCGGGTTTTGACAGATTTGCATCCAAGGAATCCATTGCCGGTTCGGACTCCAGGTGATTTTTACTACAAAGACAATGGTAGATGGCCAAAGAAGAAGAAAGGTGAAAGTAACGAGGCATATTATAAGAGAGTCGACCAATGGAAAGCAAATCGGCCAATAGTCCTACCTACGGTATCAAGCGGGGGGTATAACCGAACCTTGCAGGATAGAAAAGTCCGTTATACCATCCAGGGTCGTGACGTTCAGGTCATTGTGAAACTTGCAAATATTCACTTGGTCAGCAATCACCCCATTAACACTCAGCGCCTCTGACTAACGATATTGATGTTTCCCAAAGACTCCAGAGAAGCCGGAGTACAAAGGTGGTTCGTGGCATGTAGAAGGCATGGCCAATGAATTCATCGTCGCCTCCGGAATTTATTACTACTCCTCGGAAAACGTTACAACCAATCAACTTGCATTCAGAGAATCAGTGATCTTCACGGGTAAATATGAGCAGGATGATAGTGTGGGTGTGAGGAGAGCTTGGGGTCTGATCAGGTTTGTCGACCGAACAATACCTCGCGGTGAAATGCGCTAACAAGGGATCAAAAGGGATCAAGCCTGCTGCCAGAACCTGGGTGCTGTGGAAACCATCGAAAGTCGCTGCATCGCCTTCCCAAATATTTATCAACACCAAGTCTCACCCTTCAAGCTTATTGACCCAACAAAACCAGGACATCGTAAAATCATTGCTCTATTCCTTGTCGATCCGACCCGTGGTCCCATTCCTTCTACCTCCGTTATTCCCCCACAGCAGGCGGACTGGATCAAGGCTGCATTGTATGAAGCTCCGACAAGTTCCTGGCTTCACAAGCTGCCTGTGGAGCTTCTCGATATGATTTCCAAGGATGTCACAAATACAATGACTAAGCAGGAGGCCAAGAAGTATCGGGAAGAGCTGATGGATGAGAGAACGATGTTTGTGGGTCAACATGACGCCAAATTCTTTGAGGCAGAGTTCAACATGTGCGAACACTAATGGACAAGGGCTGTTCTTGGATTACAAATATACCAATGTATCATTCAATAATTTCAAAAGCTCCGAGTAGTGCGCGGTGGTGGGATTCCTCCGGTTCTCTCAACAGTTTTGATCATCATGCATTGAGATGGCATCAAGGGTGTGGTTCCCAGGAAAACTGAGGAAGAAACCAGCGTTGGATTGAAAGGCATAGCTTCCCCGTGTTAATCATGATTCTAATCGGCAAAGAGTCCTAAAGAAATCAGAGGAATGAATAAAATATTAAGCCAAACCGATACGTGGGTGTAGATGTTGAAGTGAAGTGCCCCTCCGTTAGCTCCGTCGCGTCATATTGTGATCTCAACCACCAAATCATCACACCTCAGATAGAATCGTCAAGTTTACATTTACTGTCAATATATCGATTTGATTTTCTGTACTTCGGTCAGTGGACGTTACTACCCACAGCTTACCTGCGATTTGGTTTTGATGGAATGGTTCCAGCTGCATTCGATGTCCGAAGGTCTCGTCAGATTATTGGCCGCATCCTTGCCAGTAGAGCTACTTCTTGATATCCTGGAGTATGCATGGGATCGAAACCGGCAAGGTCAAATCACGTTAGCGCATTGTCCGTTGGTCTGTTCATCATGGACGCCAATTGCACAAACGTTGCTCTTTACCGAGGTCGTGCTTCGTTGCGAATCTGATGCAGAAAACTTCCTGAAGACTATTCAAGACTCTCCACAGCTTGGACAAGCAGCGAGGATCCTGAGTCTCGAGGAAGCTACCATGTCATCATATGCGATGCAGTCGGATCTTAGTGCCCAGCCTCGCTTAGTCTGGGATATCACAAGACTTTGTCCCCATCTGTATCACCTCTATCTTGACGTTCCGCACTACGTCAATGGCGAATTACTTACGACACTCTTGCATCCTCGTACCTTTGCCACGCTTCAATCATTCCACCTTGCAATTCAAGAGCCAAGGGTTGACTATCCTACCCAGACCGGCCTCGATGATATCTTTCATCTGCTTCAGCAGTTCCTAACCCTTTCCCATCTTCATATTGAAGACCTCTATTTGGTTGCAGAGACAACCTCTGCTCTTCCATGCTCTTTACCTCCCTCGTTTCAACTCCATGAGTTCGGCTGGATCAATTGGGGAGTGGTAGGACCTTTCCGGAGCATCTTTGCTTCGAATATATTGCCGACTGGCTGTTCGGAGCTTCAGCTGGGGGCCCTTGCATTTTTAACGTGGAAATCTATGGCTCTGACAACGAATTTGAGATGTTGAATTATTTCATTTCGAAACATGGCCTAAACCTCTGCTCCATTAGCTCGTCAATTGGTACGCCCAAGTTCCTCAAGCTGGCACCTCTGATATCCAATGCACGCTTGCGGGAGCTGAACCTTCCATATGTTCGAATATGTCCGCCTGATGCTGGATCTATTTTACCTTTTTTACATCTTCAACACCTAGGGCTCAGGGAGGATAGCGAGGATACCAAGACGACTATACCACTCATCGACTGGGTAATATCTCTCCCCCAAATTCGATGCTACTCCTACTATGTTCGACGTAGCTGTGAACAGGTAGATCCCCTGATTCGACTTTGGAAGGAAAGGTGTTCTGATGCAATTCAGCTGAGGCTCTTCCCCATTGATGCAGATGATGTAAGTTCTACTCTGTTATCGAGTTCGTCCAATCTAATATCAAATCATATAGGAACAGGATGATTGTATTCGAACCACCCATTTTCCTCGAGGGAGGACAATTGCAAATCTCCGTCGTATGATATTACCCTTCATATAGCAAGGATGTTGAGGGAAACAGTGTTGTTAATTAGTTTACTAATATAACTTACGTCATGATGTGATGACATTTTTAATTGAGTCGCTAATGCTGTTAGAGAAGAATTGTGGCTACAGTTACGTGATCACTAATTGCCGAGTGCTCTCTAAAACGAACAACTACCTGCACTATACAATGATGCTGCTAGAAACTACCGACGTGGAGATTGTAAGCGTCACGTGATCATGATCACCCCTGGATGTTTCTAGACATTTCGATTACTGTGCAAATGTCACCGGAGCGTTGGTTGCCAGCAGTTTCATGTGATTGTTTCTAGATGTTTCTGCACCACATCAAGGTATATATTATGGTGGCAGGTCGTACTTCTGCTCAACAACTAGAATTCATCAGCTACACTCAAGCCTTACACTCAAATATCGATATGTCTCTCTCACTCTTCAACGAACTCCGTCCCCTCTTCCGTCTTCTCGAGGATCCTTTCCTTAATCCCTTCAATACACAGGTCTCTCCCCATCGTCACCAACACCGACACAACTCTAACAATTTCCTCAACGCTCTTCGTCAGCCCGCCATTGATGTATCTGAGGAAGACCACCGATACATCATTGAAGCAGAGCTTCCAGGAGTCAAAAAGGAAAATATCAATGTCTTTGTTGGAGACAATGGAAGGAGTGTCACTATCGAGGGAAGAGACTATGCTAAATCTTCTGAAGGTACTCCTTCAGGAGAAGAGGCGCAGAACACAGAAGCCGCTACTCCTGCCACACCCTCTAACGAGACTGCGGTCCAAAGATCAAGTAAGTGCTCACTCAACTACTCAGAATTATCCAGCAGAGATCCTAACTTTGCTCTTATTTCAGGTCGATCCAATCTCATCTCATCCGAACGGGTTAGTCGAACACAATTCACTCGTACTGTTTGGCTTCCACGAGCCGTGGATGGAACCCAAGTCTCAGCCAAGTTAGTTGATGGAATTTTGAGGTTGGATATCCCAAAGATGGAGGATAAAGAGACAGTAAAAGTTGCTATTGAGTAAATGTGGATGACGTTGATATTATCTTGCGCCATGCCACTACATGGTTGTCCCCAATATCTGTATCTATAAGTAACGCATGTCTCCCCAATCAAATAGGACATTAGTTCACCATACTTGACATTTTACGATGGGAGTACCTTTGATTTAGTTGGTTGAAATGTGTAAGTACGGCAAGTCGATCGCGTGATAACGATCAGCAATCGTTCCAGATGATGAAAGTCTATCTGCTTTATGCAATGGACGTTCGATGGCTATCAAATGTACCAATCTTGACAAAGATAAGTAGCTTATATACAGATTCAGACCATAGGGATGCTCGCAAAAGGAGTGGAAATTTTAACAATACATCCTTAGATTATGTTCGCAGTCTCGTAATCGGCATTCGTCAATTTAGTGGAGCCCATGATCCATGTGTTAGGGTCTCACTGAGTGCGATCACCGGGTTTCGATAAACCTAGCTAGCAATGCGGATGCTATCAGGTTATGTGCTGGAATAGTACTTTTGATTGACTCAAGACGGGTTGGCCGTTGGGGGACATTGCAAGTACGCTACTTTGAATTTCATCACTGCTGGGAGGGTATTCTGCGTGGGTGGTATAAGATATGGTTTCAGTCTGAACCAGTATACGTATCTCATGGACCTCGTCACATGGGAGGTATATCTAAGGCCCAATGTAAATAAGAGTATATTTAAGAGTGAAAAGAATAATCCGCGTACAGATTCATTGCTCTCCCTTGCTGTATGGTCGTTGAATTGTAACCCACTCGAGGTCTCCATGGATGATCTACTCCGAATAGCGGAGCGCCTACCGGATCGAGTGTCATTCCTAAATACGAAAGCACCATTCGGCTTGGCTCTACGAGACTCACGAATTCAAGCTATGCATCAACGAGAATACATATAATCGTGGTGTCAGAATGTTGAACAACATCCCTGTCGTGTTTATCTTCTGTTGAAAACGTCGTTAGCCATTCGTAACATCAATATCCCGCTGGTTGCACTCACGTCTTGAAGGAAAAGGATTAAGTTCAAAGTAGCGCAAATAGCAGGGGGTAAGGCAGATTCCCAGGTTAGGATGATGGATCTAGCAAGGAGGTAATCTGTATTCCTCTGGAAGCCTCTCCTACAGCGAACAAGTTGTATTGTGACGGTTATCGTGATAAATAAGTCAATTGCTGGAGTCGTCGGGGGTAAGGCTCAATCAACGGGTTTATTCCTGGAAATTGAACACTCACCGATGTTTATACCTAAGGAAGAGGTCACTAGTATCGCAACCAATAGTCAGTGAAATTAAAAATAAGCCGTGGTAGGTAGCTCACTATAAGCCTGAATCTACAGGACAGGTGGAATTAGACAAAGATTGAAGAAATGGGTTTAGCTCTCACCAAAGGCAGGTAGTAGGGGTCATAGAACAAGCGTAACGTCAAAAAAATTGTTACGATGAGGGACGCGACCATTCCCATTAGAAGTCCAGAAAGGATGGCCCAGTTGTTGTTTGCTAGTCGGAAGCAGCGGTATACAAAGAAGGACTGTGCTGTGCTGGATAGTATCTGGGCCATGATAGGCTGGCTCGACCCACATATACCACGTGCCAATAGCGACGCTCTTGTAGTCACCAGAACTGTCATAATTAACGGTGGGACCAGTCAGGAATCGGTACTGAGTCGTCATCGTATCACCGGTAGACGTACTAGGTCACTAGTAGGGACCAGATAAGAAGGAAGCTTTGTACCATCTTTAGGCTGTAGCAGAATCGTTCAAGCTAGGACGCTTTATAAGCAAGAACCGATTAGAGCTTACCAGGAAAAGACGAATACAATCCCGACAAGGAGTTTGATCCATGTGGCGTCTCGTCGGAAGGTGGTGTAATACGTATGCGTCTGATTTCATCCCAGTAAGCGATTCGCGCAGGATAAGATTGTGGCTGGAGCAACAAACAACTTACTTGGATGCCCAGGATGCCCTGGGTGTATGGGAAGGAAGAGATGAAAGTCATTGTCTGCCAGTATGATTTTGATATTGACTTAGCCACACCACAAAAAAACAATCACAGCACGCCCCGATCAACCTGTGAGAAGTAGAAGTTAGGCAACACGGGCAAAGATAAACTGCAGGTTACATACCATGGTCCAAATAGGCCGACTGGGTTAGCCTTGTATGCTTGCGCGACAACAACCAGGACTAAATCAGTCTTGCCATACACCACCTTTATGACACCCATGTACTGATGAATGCCGTCCCGTATCACAGTTGAGAGAGGATCTTGGATTAACGGTCAAGACAATCTTGAACGCAGGAGGAGCTAGTGCTTGATGATCCTGGAGTTCGACTTCTTCGGCTCATCAATTCTATGGTTTTAAGTCTCGGCCAAATTTTCAGCGGAATAAGGTGGGGAAGCACTGGAAAAGAAGAGAGATTCTGGTATTGAATGGATTCCTGGAACAGAGACAGGGACAATCGCGCATCATTGGCAAAAGACCAATGGGCATCGACCCCGGCTCGGATGCAATTGGTATCGAGAAAGTCGGTGCCTGACAATTGTATCGAGATCGGCCACGCCACAGGGACAGGGCCACGTAGAACCATCGAGGTCACAGGTATGAAAGTTGCGGATCAATGAACCTTGGGAAGTGTCAATACTAGGTTACACTGAAACAGTGCAAGCTAGACGTAAGAATTCCGCTTCAGAAACTCAAGCATACCAATGGAGATGCTAACCGTTGTGCCCAATCAATGACCGCCCCAAATTGCCATGTTTTGGAAGGAAACATCTTGGAGAAATGGGATTCGATGCGCAGAGGTTCTTAGGCTGCTATCGGCGGATTTGAGCAAGGTATTGATACCAAACATCCTATCCCGATATCTGGTACACGACGTTTCAGCCTGCTGTAACTCTATCACTGGGCATGGCTAGATCGAGTCTTCTTGCGACCACGATCGCTTCTGATCATCTTCGTGTAGGAGAACCAAGCCTCAGCGTGCTTTGGCCACCATCTTGGTTCATTGCCGACACGAAAGGCGTAATTATGTATTGCGCAGCTGAGATGTCCCATGTCGTAATTTTACTTCTGATCCTCCCGACGGCTCTTTGGTTCGCAAAGACCAAGTTGGATATCCCTGTCAGAAAAGAAGGCATCCAGGAGACGGGTTAGTATCTGGATAATTGGCTCATCGAAGGAGTCAATTTGCCAAACTGCTGATTACTTACCTCCAGCTGAGTTGCCACAACCAGCCGTGATATTGAACCCGCTCAATTATCCTTTATGACTGAGTAACTTCTTATAAGAAATATTGAAGACGCTACCAACAGAATTCAAGAGCGGACGCGTTGAAGATCCCCAGATCCCCCACAAGCTCCAATTAGAGGGCTGAGTTGGCATCAAGGGTGCGGGTAGTTCGTTATTCGGAGATCAAACAGGCGAGCCAGAAGTCAAAATGTGAAATCCCGCGGCATAACTTCACCGAGTCCCGATTCAGCTTAATTGGCAAAGGTCCAAGATAACAGTCGTAGAGACGTGGGAGAAAGCCTATGGAAGCTTTACGCTAGACCCAGAGCTGTCAGCATCTTAGGGGAGCCCACCGCGTTTATGCCATAATCTCGTACTGTCAGATGGGTAAAATAGGGAGGTGGTCAAAACAGAAATATGTTGGTATGGTCCGACAAACATAGACAAATCTTGTAAGGACTCGGTACTTGTCTCCGTGCGGTCCACGGGGCTCACCAACCATCGTCCACCTTGAAGCAGTAATCACCTTTGCCGAACTAGAATTCTGAAACTAACTCGTAGTTTGTCATCCTAATTTGGCTTTCTTTGCATTTTGGCGAGTGAGTGAGATATCTGCGTCATTCAGGTTGCTAAACTTGCCCTTGACTCAACTTGCCCTTGACTCAATTTTGATGAATAGTCGAGATGAATTTCACTGAAGACCATATCATCTCATCCGCTGCACTATTGCCCACTGAGTTACTTCTGACAATAATGGAGTACGCATGGAATCGAAAGCGGGGGGATCAAGTCACGTTGGCGCATTGCTCACTAGTGTGCTCAAAGTGGAGACCGATCGCGCAGAGATTGCTGTTCACTGAGGTTACACTGCGCGATGAGCCTGATGCAAAAACCTTCCTGCAGGCTATTCAAGAGCCTACGGCACTTGGTGGGGCGACAAAGATTTTGACTCTCGAGGAAAGCACGATGCTTTCCTATGAGTGGCAACCTCATAGTTTCCGGTCTTGGTTAGTTTGGGATATTACCAAGCTTTGCCCCAATCTTTATCATCTTGACCTACAATTTGCAACCGACTTCGATGTCAGTTTGCTTTCAACAATCTTACATCCTCATACCTTTAACACCTTACAATCACTCTCCCTTACATTTCCGGATCCCGGGTATTCAGAACCCACGCGCGTCAGCCTCCATGATATCCGTCCGTTGCTTCAACAATTCTCGGGTCTTACCAACCTTCGCATTGAGGCCGCTTACGCGCTGTGGGATACAGACTCATCTGCATCACCACCGTGGACTCCACCTCCATCATTTGAGCTGTACAAGCTTGGTTGGATAAATACGGGGCACGATAAATACCTTGAGAATGACTCCCTCAATCAGCTTACTGACTGGCTGTTCGGGGGCTCACGTGGGGGTCCTTATATCTTTGATTTGGTGGAAGATCCCTATGACCAAGTCCAGTTTCTGGAACATTTTATTGAAAAACATGGCGAGAATCTTGTGTCCCTCCATTCATCAATCGACGCATGGAAGCTTGATCGAACGACCCTGCATCGCTTTCCCACAACGCGGAGAAGCTTGAAAGAGCTCTGCATTCCCTTTGCCGAAATCTGTCGGCGTCTCCCTGAGATCTCAACTTTGGATTTCCCCCATCTTCAGCACCTGCAAATCAAGGGACATGCCACGGACATCGATTCAAATATGGCGCTCATCGAATGGGTAAACTCTTTGCCCAAAATTCGCTGCGTATCCCTCTGTTTTCTACCCACAGAGTTTGATTCAAACCATCCATTGATCCAGCTTTGGAAGGAAAGGTGTTCAAATGCGGTTGAGCTGAGGATTTTTTCAAGTTTGGTAAGTTGTATCCTGTTATTGGGCTCACATTCGGTTTGACGTAAAATATTTCAAGGATTTTGAAGAGGATGATCCCATTCGAACGAACCACTTTCCCCGAGGAAGGACAATCGAGAATCTCTATCGTATGACAGTACCATCTACATAGCATTCTTGTACGGAACTTTATTTCGATCAAATTGTCTAGAATGGAATCCTGAAAACGAAACGTGAGACCTATTAGTCTTGCGGATTACTGGAAACAATGCTAGATGTCGCTTACATAACAGCGTTGATGTCATA
>WSUA01000079.1:0-49978 GCA_019633455.1 Tulasnella sp. 419
TTTGTCTTGGTGGTCCCAGCAGCAGGGCCGGAATATTTCTTGGAGTGCCGGGAATAGGTCCCCCAATTTATATACGAGCGGAACACATAGCAGGACCACTGTCGGAACAATCCCAACGGATGTCCCCTGATGTTGCCACGCCCGGTGTTGCCGAAGCCACTTTCATAGAAAAATGGGGGACAGTTAGATTAGCAAGCGGACTTCAAAATAGAGGATTCTTTAAGTTCAACCATGCAGGAACATGGTGAGCACTTACTGAAAACACATTAGGAAATTTTCTGACATACTACGCATTATAGCTCAGTATGCTGCGACCAACGCTGTACCGTTGATAAAGTCTCCCAGTCTTCGGGTCCCTAAACCTGTCTGTCATCCCCACCGTGATCATCCCCGTTCTACCCCCTACTCAACTCGTGATCATTAGGTCGAAATGCCAGAGGATATGTATCCATTACCTCCCAACATTACCGAATATGTAAGCAAAACCAAGGCTGTTCATGACTTCTTGATTAATGAAAGTAGTTCGCATATCCGTTTACATTAGAACCACACGTGTTGACTCTAGAGTCTTCTAGACAAACATCCCTTGCAGCCCACGCCGCTCGTCGAGACGCACTCCTTCGTAGCCGAGAGGAAGAGAAAGAGCGGAGGAAACGGGATATTCTACGTAAAGTAGCACCAGGGTTCCATCCAGAGAGTGGCCCGTTGGTTCCCAAACGGCTATCGTCGAATCGAGTGGACGACTCCACGAATAAATCTCAATCAAATGCTGCACCACTGAATGAGGTAAAACCTCGATCAGTGATGGACGATCTCGTTGATCAGTTAGCCGCACTAGACTCGGCTCAACACAAATAAATTCCACAAATTTGTCACATTGTGAACAACTCTGGGTGCAAAGTAGAATGATGACATAGGTATACTAGTCTACAACAGTCCGATCCAACCATAGGCGCCTTAGTCGGAATATACTCCTCCATGATGTCCTTCAACAACCTATATAATCCTTACATCTTAGTACTCTTGTTCCTTACCATTATAATGTCCAGCAATACTTCCCGAATGTTCACCCTGCGACACCTTGTTGAAATATGACTTGAGGGTCGCAACAATGATATGGTGATCTTCTAATGAAGATCCCGAATAAATTGCAATTACGCCAATTGGGGTAATGGGCGAACTCTGATGAATTGATTACGTGGGATCCAGTCATAAGCTGAATAAATCAAAATGATGTCCTTACCTTCAACCAAATCGGGAATGCACCACCGTCGATTCTGTATTCAGGGAATGGAAGTCCTAACTCTTCTGGACTTTTTCCCACTGCCTGAATCCCCCTTTCGATGTAAAGTGTACCTAATAGCAGCTTAGCACTGTTACCATTTAGGACGCAAATGCAGGGTACTCACTATGTCCAGTCCGTCGTACAACCTTTATCATTGCTTCTATCCGCCACCATGAATCCAAGCTCACGTCGGAACCCTCGCCAACGGAGCAAGCGAACATGGTTGCACCCTGCATTGTTTGGATGCTGATTACACATCCTTTGCCTTTTCCATGCCTGACTAAAGTAGACAGACCATCACTAATCAGAAGCCACGTTTTATGACATAGAGAAATACACTTACTGGAGGCCCTAAATCTTTTCCTTAAATTCATTCCAATCGTGATAGCATCATCCATTTTGAATTGGTGGAATCGTAAACTCGCTTCGTCATGCAAAGCATCTGCTGCGAGTTCGGCGTCGCTAGGCATATCTGTGGGTTCGTGTTCCTCCTGAGCTGAGTTAAACCAGGGAAGGCTAAGATTAAAAGGTGGAAGTTCAACGGGCGAAAGATCGTCAACAATCGACGAATTGGAGAGAAGGTAGGATGTGGATAAAGATATTGAGAGAAGAGCGAGGGAAAGTTGCAGATGACCAGACATGAGGCACAATCGCAACCAAATCCGTTAGACTCGATAGAAAAATCGGAAGAAAATTGGAATAAGCGGTTTGAAAAACGTAAGGTGGAGCAGCAAACTCCGAACGGCAATTGCCTTCTTAGCCCAAGGCTCGATAAACCAGAGTAGTCAAGTATCCAGTTCTTGATGCTTGCGACTAAACTACGAGTTTAGGATAGAGTATAAGTGGATGTGTGTGGGAGTTCATCGTAAGATTTTCCTCAGAAACCGAGCACGTGGCTGCCTCATGTTCGTGAGGAGATCAACAGCTCGGAATCTTCATGAGCGTGTATGACGCGAGGATGAGAACTTTGTCAGAGCTCAACGGAGAAATGCAATGCATTCATTGTGAGATTCCGACGGGTCACAGCCAAAGCACTATCTTGTGAAGATAGCCTCAGGTGCTGTTTGGTGTTTGGATCGGGTATGGCCGAGAACAAGGAGAGACAAAATATGAAAATCACTACACACCTGAAGTAAAGCTAATCCGTGCTAGTCGTTAGTAGTAGTGTTTGGAATCCAAACGTTGGTAGGTTAGCCGTTTGGATTGAAATGGACACTCAAACAAGAAAACAAGAAAACAAGCAACCTAACAATAGGTCTCGTGATGACCCTAAGGGTCCTATGTTTTGGTCCGGAAGACCAGTCTAGAGGCTCGTTGTCAGTTCTAGATAATTACCGTCGTCAGTGTCGACACAGACTGATACATGAGATCATTGATTTCACTGAAGATGTAGGGTATACATTGTTAGGTGATGTGTTTAGGGTCTATTGGTACGTATTAGGTTGTGCTTCGTAGAGAATGGTCAGTGTAAGACAACACGCCGTCCTGAAGAACCGCGTCAAGAACATTATTGGGTCCATCGGGTGTAAACTTGGACGACTGAACGAGTGTGTATATATCTTCTTTCTTTCCAAATGTTGCCAGCAAAAGACCCGAGTCTTTCAGAGCGAATGCCAATGATGGCACTTGAACCTAATGATCGAAACACTTAAATTATAGATGCCAGCAGTCTTGAATACAACTTACCAAAAGTGCCGCATTTATCAGTATACCGAGAATATTGTTACATTTAGCAAAATCCACGGCAGCTGCCACACTCGAGCAACGTTTGTCCGTCTCCGTGGAACCCGGATCAACGCGCTCTGATGGTAGTCCGCAGTTTGATATGAAGAATACAGCATCTAACAAATAAGACTTAATGTCAGCATTAATACACGATCATATATCCTACGTCATACGTACAGTTTGGCTGTTTCCAATTGATTGCAATGCACACATTGGGCTCGTAAGATGAAAAGACGATCTTCCTGCGACCGTCGTTTGTACGTTGATTGCTTGATTTACTTCGCGAGTTATATATCGTTTGGAGAACTTGATCCGTATAAACGTTAAGGGGGATGCCACGACCAAGGTTATACCGGCTGCGAATAGCTAGCGATGGAAAACCAAGCTCTATGCTGACGCCCAAGTGGAGTGGTAGAACCTGTAGAAGAACTTGTTCATATCATTGGATAGAATAATAAAGCTACTTCATACCTTTAGAAGATGCTCGAGAGTCAAGAAGGACCTTCTCAGCGCAACATGCCACTCGGTGGCGACTGCCAATCTCCCATTCGCTGCTGGAGGTTTGAATTCCCGCCCACTAGCCTTGGCGATACGCGTGAATTGCTCCAAAGTCACGTCGGCTACTCCAAGTCCGTACCCTCCTTCCACTGGTAACACATACTCCGGACACACGACAGGAATACGATCACGAGTAACCTGCACTATGACGTGAACGTATTCCCCACTCAGTGATGAAGAAATGGCAGTGGTCGTCAACGTGGTTGCTCCTGTGGTTGATAGAGCCGGCGAGCTTGCATTTGATCCTCCAAGGTGTGATCTAGTACTTTGAATCGGGCCGACACTACTACCGAGGACTATGCGGGCTGAAGGTGCTTGAGCCGAAGGGTTCACGGTTGACAGTGATGTTGATTTCCAATAGGTATCAACAGTATTGCCCACCTCCACACTTACACCATTGAAAGGAGTGATGATGCAAGTCTCAAATGCAACCTGTAATATACACGTGTCAGATGATCCACATTGGTCATGAATAAAATCGTACCTGGCCAAGGACATGAAGCTTATGGTCAAGGATCGGCAGAACCATTGTTTTTGAGCCATCCTCAGGCATGCTCCTGAATGCTCCTGGAAGCACTACAGCTTTACCTATTGCTTTTGACCCAAAGCTAGGATAAAATGAGAACTCCAATTCCAGTTCTGTCAGACTCGGGAGCTGAAACATGAACGTCTCCAACTCCTTGTCTTCTTCCATCGGTAGAGTGACTGTATGTGGGGCCGAACTGGATGTTGATTTTGGTGTCATAACCAGTTTGAGAGAAGAACCAGATCGTTGCCGGGCCAAGTTGTGGGACTGCGGCTTCCCCAACATCGTCGAGAGAAGCTGAACGGGAGCGGGAGAGAATGATGCAGCGTTCGAGAGGAGTTGTGCGATGTCTTGTGATGGGGCGGATGCGGTAGTGAATGGGTGACCCAACGCAATCTGGATAAGGTATGCCTTATCAAGATAGCTATGACCATAAATCTTGAAGGGCATGATTGGAGGTGGTAGTGAAAGGGATGGGATGCTATCCATAAAATCATCTGGAGGTGTGATGTCTATATCCGAACTGGGGGATGTGAATGATTTGGGAACTGACGGGTCAGTATTGTCAGCAGTAACCTTCATGGCGGCCAGGAGGAGTTCAACGCATGGGATATGACCAAACCAAGCCGCGTAGAAGAGAGCCTTTTGACCAGTCTCGTCAACAGTATGAGGATTGCATCTGGCATCCAATAAGATTTGAACTGTGTCCGTATGCCCGTGACGTGCCGAATGGAACAATGGAGTCCACTCATTGTATTTGTCGGGAATGTCCTTCTGAACCCCTCCGTCGTGCCTCAGCAGAATCCGACAAATGTCGGAGTGGCCTTCTTTAGCAGCGAGATGAAGTGGATACTCCCCGTTTGTGTTTGGAAGCGACTGTGCACCTTTGTCTAGTAGAAACAGAGCAATTTGGACGTGACCAAACCGACAAGCTAGAGACAACGGGGTGATGTCTGTCAGCATATCGGTGGGCTCGAGGAGAGCCCTACGATCACTGAGCAGGACTTGAACACAGTCGGTATGTCCTTCAATGATCGCGTAGACAAGGGGGCTATAGTTGTCCCTATCCACAATCGTAGGGTCAGCTCCTAAAGAGAGCAGCTGAGTGCAAACCTCGCCATGACCGTTCATCGAGGCATAGTGAAGTGCAGTTCTTCCATAGGCATCTACGGCGTTTACGGCATTCTTATTTGCCACACAAAGCTTCACGAGCCTTGCTTCCCCTGCAATAGCCGCTCCATGAAGACACGTTCGTCCATTGATGTCATCCACAAAACGCATGTCATATGCCTTCGAGCAGATTATAGCGTCAGCCAGTGGGGGTTCAGCATCTATCGCCGCTTTCCAGAGAATCCGGATGACTTGGGTTTTGGCTTCCGGATCTTGGGCCAGACTTTCGGCCATCGAAAGGACCTCTTGAAGAGTTGAAGTATTGCTTTCTGCCACAGCTGACGCAATATTTACTTCAAGATCGCGCAGTGCCGTTCGGCTGGCCATCCGTTGAGATGTACTTCCCGGTATTGAGGATGATTCGGTTGGTCGGGCGTATTGCCGATCAGAGAGGTCGAGAAGGCATGCAGTTACTGTGTCGGCAAGCTCCGCTAGAAGCTATATATCCGAGTCAAAAAGACAAACACCACAAGGAATGGGACAAAGCTACCTGCCGATTAAAACAAGGCTGAACCTCCACTTGTCTCGTCAAGTAGAGCTCCTTGGTAGTGGATTTGGCCCTTTTATCCCATTTCTTCAGTATCTTCCGGAAACCGGTGGCGTTTATCTCAATGAATTGCTGTCTCCCATGAACGACTGAATAAGCATCATCGCGAGGAGAAATGAGAAGTAGAAAGCACACCTGGAGCTTGCCAAGGTCCTTGTCCAAGAGTCGAAATCCTTCTTCCACGGTGAGCCACTCCACCCCTTCTATACTCTGATCATCGGCATCCTGTTCGGTTTGAATACTTTGACTGGCAGCGTTTCGCTTTGTCAAAAGGGTTGCGAGCCGGACTTTGAGCTCGGCTTCTTTTTGGAGATAAAACGTGTTGATCTAAATGCGACACATGCCGTCAGCTGAGTGTCGTCCCTGGAAGAGGTAAATCATCATGCCTTCTCCAACTCTCTCTCTAATTTGAAAAAGAATGCGGCTTTGTGTGCCTGATAAACAGCGCCTCTATCGTCTTCATTGACAGAGGATGAAATAGAGAAGGGAATTTGAGAATCTGGAGCTACGGAGGAGGTTTGGGAGGGATGTATCAAGTTTCTTCCAAGGAGTTGACCGGGCGTAATTGATTGTGGCTTCGTTGTTTCTTCTTGGGTGGTGGAGGATTCCAGGGCAGATATGATCTTTTTAAGCCCCTTGTAGTCCAAGTAGTATTGGGACCAGCCAGGAATTTGGTTGCTGAGAATAATCTTCCCAAACTGTACCATGAAAATGAGGGTTCGTTAATACCTAAATTCATGAATTTCGAAAGTATTTATGGAGGGCACCTTCATGGCAGGCGAGTGTGCGACAGCCTATGTAGGCAGGGACTGCAGCTAAATGGGCCGAGTTAGGTTCTTCTGCTCCTTCGCACACACGAGATGTGTCACTACGGGAATTGACCAAATTGCCTTAAAGATCGAACGTGCGTACCCTTAAATGTGATTTCATCAGGGTACTGGCACAAATAACCTCAAAGATGCTTTGCTCATGTAATATGGTTCGACGGATTCGTGATGTTCTCACGCCAATCACCATTTTCCGCAAGCATCGTGTTTCAGGTCCGGGAGTTTTATTCAGCCGTCTGCACGATGCCTAAACTTTGACCTTGAATGATATACAAGCAGGTTCACCGATCCTTTCGCTGACGAATCACAGTTGGAGGCGATGATCGATATCGTCCAGTATCGAGGGTGCGTTGCTGCAAGTGGCAATGTCATCGACGACATGGCTTATGAAGTCGCTCAACAACTGAAGACAAGGGATATCAGCTATGAGCAATCGCAATCTCCTTTTCATATAACCCTAATCACCAAAGCTGAGCTTCGGTCATTGTCGAACTTTGACCTAAAAAGCTTCAAGAATGGGTTACAGAATACCGTCGGCTCGGTCATATACTTGGGCCCTGGGGGGCGTGATAGTAAAAGATCCGAGGTTCTTTTTGTCGTGATTGTCTGGAATGCTGCCCAGCAAGCACGTAAAAAGCTAGGTCTCCCCCCGAAACAGTTCCACATCACACTCACCCAGAATGACGACCATTCCGTAGACAAAGGAATTGATTCACTTTTGCATCCAGTCCCCAGTTTCCACACGGGGCATCTCGATGACATTGCCATGTCTCTGATGCTCGAGCGCCGTCACGGTCGTGCGATGGAAGTGGCCACAGACCTGTGTCTGCGCCTACCCGACTCGCCTCGAGGATACGTTCGGACGGGAGACATTGCCATAGCGACAGAGCAATACAAGCTCGCTATACTATCTTTTGGTAGAGCTCTCTCCTTGGATACATCTCCTGGAGGCAAAGTTGAGCAGTATTGTCTCAAGCGATTGTTGGAATGCGCCAAGCATGCAGAATGGGGTGCTCTCTTCGTCGAAGAGGAGCCAGATCAGCTACCACAAGTCCTCTACGACACGCTCATCACTCCATGGCCCATGAAAGTGCGTCGCCTTATTGCAGATCATGCATGGTCAGATGGTTCATATCCTTCTCTGTGCATCGATTCGCGGGTACGTCTTAGGGTGCCGTCGTCAGGTACAGACTTGTACGAGTTACCTCGTTATTTTCGGTGGATTGTCCCCTTCCATTTCGCTCTCATGTCGACACCTCGGCGGGAGGAGGACATAGAGGTTCTATCGTCCTCTCATCTGGGGATTCGTCACATTGTCACTCTGACAGAGGAGACGCCCCTTCCTCCCTCTTGGTTCCAGAATCGATCCTCAATAACACATACCCACTTACCTATCCCAAATTACCATCCTCCAAACATCCAACAGATGGACTTCATTCTTCGGCTGTTCTCAGACCCGGCCAAGATTCCAATTCTAGTCCACTGCGGAGGAGGAAAAGGACGCGCAGGAACAGTTGCTGCATGTTACATTGCAGCATATGGTTTTCGACCTCCCGACTGTAGTCCAAACTCCACGCAGCCGGTGATGTCACCCAGTGAGGCTATAGCGGCTCTCAGAGCAATTCGTCCCGGAAGCCTGGAGACAGAATACCAAGAGGACTTTGTCAAGTTGTGGTGTAGTGCCATTTGGAAGCGGCGGTCCATACTCCCAGAATTACCAATTGAGCCAACTCCACCAACTGCCAACCCCCCTTTGGATATCCAAGGGCAACTACCGTCACAACTAGATTTGGTTGTCTTGGTAGGACTTCCCGGGTCAGGAAAGTCGTGGTTTTCGTCCGCCATTCTCGCCCGCTCACCACATTCAACATGGAGAGTGGTGTCACAGGATGAAGCGGGGAGCCGATCATCCTGTGAGACAGATATTGGACGCCGCGGCACTGGAAAGGTAATTCTTGACCGCTGTAACCCGACCGCATCCGACCGAAAACAGTGGTTGTCCCTTGCATCCACATGGGCACAGCACCCTATTTGCATAATCTTTGACTATTCTGTAGATCTTTGCATTGCGCGTGCTCAACAAAGAGTTGATCACCCTACACTCCCAATTGGAGGAAGGGTCATCACCGCGGTAAACTCCATTGATAAGATGATGGAGAGACCAACTCTGGAGGAGGGGTTTGAGGCGATCATTACGATCAGATCCTTTGTCGAAGCGAATGAGCTGATACAGCGCATTTCGCCAGCTGGACTCTTGAAGTTTCCAAGAACGCCGCATCTCATCGACTTGGGAGCAGCTACCGAAGATGATATCGTCTACTCGGAGCCCTCGGTGCAAGAAACCCCGCATGAACGCTTCAACATTCCAGGCACCAAGACGATCATCACTGAGAAGATTGACGGTGCAAACATGGGCCTCTCTCTTTCCTTCACCAAAGACATCCTTGTGCAAAACCGTTCTCACTATGTGAATCCTTCATCCCACCAGCAATTCAAAAAGCTAGGTTCGTGGATAGATTCACATCGGGAAGGTGAGCCGAAATTGTTTCAATGCATCATGTCAATGTTGTGATATGACATAACCACCAAAATTGTAGCTCTGTACAACATCCTTGATCGGGATCCCTCCTTCCCAGAGCGTTACATTCTTTACGGAGAATGGATGTCTGCTACCCACTCCATAACTTATACTAATCTTCCTGACTACTTCGTAGCATTCGACTTGTACGACCGGATCTCATCCACGTTCTTACCTCGAAAAACGTTGGACGATGTGCTTTCCAATGCGTTCAGTCATACTGGGGAGAAAATTCATGCTGTTCCAATTGTCTGGGAAGGATCAGCCGTTCCTGACGATCCTACGTTGAAAGACATGGTATACTCTACATCAAGCCACTATGGCAAAGGTGGGAGTCCGATCCTTGAAGGGGTGTATGTCAAGGTAGAAGATGCAGTCAAGGTTTTACAACGAGGGAAAGTGGTACGAGGGGACTTCATCTCGGGGAATGAACATTGGACCAAAGGTCAAATCAGGTGGAACGTGATCAGCCCGCCTGAAGAAGAC
Source organism: Tulasnella sp. 419 (assembly GCA_019633455.1). Lineage (NCBI taxonomy): Eukaryota > Fungi > Basidiomycota > Agaricomycetes > Cantharellales > Tulasnellaceae > Tulasnella > Tulasnella sp. 419. Next base: position 9,703 of record WSUA01000079.1, read on the forward strand.
GTGCATGGAGCTGGCTAACGTACAACCGGCGCCCATTCCACTGTACACATGTAGGGTGCTCTAGGCAAAGGCCATGGCAGGCCGCCTGCAATGATATTGTTTCATGCAATATATTGATCCTTCATGGGTTACGAAATACAAAGTGAATCTATAAGTTGATTATAGTTAGATCTGTGTAGTAAATGGCCTGCGTTGAAGCTTGGTCCAAATTTAACTTGGTATTGAGAGGCTGAGAGCGAACCGACCGGAATCCTTGAGGAAGTTGAGTGTCAATGAGGGATTGGCTTGTTGGATATTGGAGGTTAGATCGTTAGGTGCTTCAGGATGATCACCGAGAGTATTGAGGAGTGCGAATTAGAGTCAGGAACTCTTCTCTAGTCTTCGCTTTCTCTCTGAAAGCACCTCGCATTGTTGATGTAACGGTGGTAGATCCAGGCTTTTGCACGCCACGCATACACATACATAGGTGCCTGAGGGGTAGAAATTACAGTTAGCATTCCTTCACGTTTGAGGTGAAGCCCGAAAGCAGTATCATGATACCAAGTGGTTGTATGAGGCCAGTAAATTGCCACCTAGCAACAGCTGCCTGGCATCTCCGAGAAATGAAGCTGCGCATGCCACAGCCAAGTCATTCGGAAGTCCGCCATGCCGAAATACATCCCGTAAATGATGGGATAATAGGGAAGATGAAAGCAAAATTTAGAGTAGGAGTGGGACTTACGTTGCCTCCATAACCACAGCTACACCCATTGGTCTTATGGCCTCCTCCACCGCAATGGCGATCTGCCGAGTGAGTCGTTCTTGAACTTGCAAACGGCGGGAGAAAGTCTCCGCTATTCGCGCTAGCTTGGAGAGCCCCAAAACGAGTCCGTTGGGTATGTATCCGATCGAGATCTTCAAGATTCCGGCATCGGGCGAGGACAAAGCCAAATTTTTAAAATTGAAGCAAAAGAGGTGACGCCGATCATTCGCCGGGCCGCATGTACAATCCCGGAATAGAAATTTAGGCGTGAAGGAGCATGAAGATTTAGCCCAGAATTGGAAATTATGACCCATGTGGAGTGGAAAGATGGAGGGCGCAATGCCATGCATGAAACGCGGAAAGGTCAGCGAGTCATTGACTTTTTGAATTAGGCCAGCAAGGCTGACGTACTTTTCCGGTAAATGGTACTAGGTGGTGCTCGCATAGGCTGAAAACGTCGATGTCCCGAACTATAACCATCTCGTCATGGTCTTCGGCAAATATGGCATCGTTAATGACGTCTGGGATGTGCGACGTGGCATCGTAAATTGCAGGGTCATGACATGCGACAACAGAATCCGAAAAGCCCAGTGGAATGCAGGCAAAAGCATAGGTTATTGCATGAAAGCAGACAAAGCATGGGCAATTGTATATTCACCGGTCAAACGCTCCTCGTATCCCTTGGTCATCCAGAGCAGAGCTTTAGCGTATCTTTCTGGAGTCCGCACCAAACCTTCACGATCAGGATCCTCCCCAATACCTTCGAGCAGAGTGCGCACGGCAGCTGCAAGTTTGGCTTCGCGAGCTGCGCGTTCTTGGGGGGTCTCGTTCAACCTCGAGACAGTGGATTTGGCTAAGACATCCCGTGAAAGTTGAAAGTTGATGTGAACGTGTACGCATGTGGCGATGTTTGACCGTTGTCCAGGAAACGTCACGATGCAGGATCAGAAAGCAAAAGAGTGTCAGAAAATCTCTCAAGGAGCTGTAAGAGGGAAAAGGATATGTGCTAGGAAGAGGGGATCTCACCAGGCCAACCTAAGCCATGCATATCCGGAATCGGACTTGGCGCGGATATAGAAAGGGAGTGCAGTGAATGTTCGACAACTGGTGTGCCCGCACTGGATGCAATGCGAGAAGTGGCTCTAAATCCGTATCCTTCTCTCGCGAGAGTATGTTCACGCGATCTCGAGCGAGGTTCATTGAATGAGGAGTCCTGTTGGGCTGTACTTTTGAGGGTCCGGCTCGGTTGCTGGAGAGAAGTGTGCAGCTCGTCCTCCGACGTATCATCGGCAGTGAGTTTTACTTTGTCGGTAGCTCCGTGATCTTGGTCCATCCGATGGAAATGTGACTTTTTAATAAATGAAAGTGACTTGGAGAAGGAAATGGGAATTTGACGGTGCACCTGACCTTATCACCGATATAGCCGCGTATTCCCACGGTACCATTTTGAGGCGATGAATTTGTTAGTGGGGCTATCGCACTGCCGCCGATTTGTTAAAATGCCAGTGCCGACGCGAAATTTGGTGCCCTGTTACCTCGTTAGGCATCATCATCCCGAGTGTCGTCCCCCTTCCTTTCGAGTCTGAACCGGCGAATGAAGTTGCCCGATCGTTCATTGCGCTTTAATGCGCTAATGGCACCACATCCCTCTCCCTCTTAAGAGCCAAAAAGCGAACGCCACCCCTCGTTGCTTTACTCCCCGAAATCTCTCTGTAACTCCTTGTGTGAAGCTGCTACGCTGGCAGCCGCAATGCCTCCAAGCACTATATCTCGCAGCACGTCATCAACTTCAGTCGCAAACTCAAAAGAATGCGCCCTTCATCATTCCGCGTCACGTAGTCTTCATCCAATGGTCCTCCGCTTCAGACCATCTCGTCAAGGTCGTTCTCCAACCAATCCTTCCGTCGCTGCTGGTGCCGGTCACGGTAAACTTGACGACGCTCGTTCTACTCTTATTGATAACGATATTCCCTCTAATACTCCACCCCCTGCCCTGTCCATCTGGCAACGGAGTCGTCAGCAGAAAGATGGTTCTATCCTTCACCCTGGGGCATACAGACCTCTCAACTTTAGGAATTTTCTGCTCGCTCTTCAAGCAATCCGACATTCTGCCGTTTACCTGTTCTTTCTCCTATGGGGTGTTCACCCTCTCCGGTTTTCTTTGTTGATTTTCATAAACATGTTCAGAGGTATTCTCCCAGCTTTGCGCTCGTATTCTCAGGCCATGCTTCTAGACGAGGTATGTGAATCAAAAGGCGTTCTCGATCTTAGCTGAAATTTTCTTTCCATTTGAAAAGGTCCAGGCTGTTGTGACAAGTCGCACACTCTCAAAACGACTCTTTACCCTATTTGCACTCGAAATTTGTCGCATGTTGGGAGAATCCATTTTCGACCACTACGCGTAAGGCAATTTATCTCGCTTATCAAGCAAAATTCAGGGACTGACCCCTCCTATTTCGACCCCCTTTTTTCTCTAGAACCCAAAACGAGTCCACTGTGCAGAAGTCTGCTCGTTTCAAGGTTGAGTATCTACAGCTCCAGACCAGATTACGTCTCGACATCCCCACACTGTCGGACCCTATGGTCCAAGATCTACTGCAGGAATCAGAAGCTTTCGCAAGGTCCTTCCATGGTGGAATGGGTGGTCTAGGCCTGTTAAGTCCATTCGACCTAGTCAAGACCGTGACCTCTATTTCTTCGGAAGTTCTCAGCCAGGGGTATGTCCTCTGGACTCTTCTGGCTCAAGACGCGGCCTCAACGTCGACGGGATCTTCGGACTGGCTCAAGCTGATGAGAAGCCCCGGCCACTTACTGATCATCGGAACTGCAATCTTTCCAACTTTACTCTCAATTCTCAGTGTCGTCCATCGCCATATCCGACGAGGCCGCGGGGCAAATGACGAAGACGATAGCTCATCCTGGCCATATCCGTTGTTTACCCCTGAGCAATCAGAAGCTTCGGAGACTCATGAGCGAATGAGGAGACTCGCTTATGATGATGCATTCAAAGCAGAGGTTCTCTTATTCGGGTTAGCAGATTGGATCCTCAAGCGTTGGGTGGAAACGAGAGAAATTATGAATGGGGTCGGAAAGTCACAGGATGGTCACTCTACGAGCGCCTCAGGATCACCTGACGAGCAAACCCTCAATGCAGAGACCATAGTCAATTTCACCAAAGACGCAATCCGGGAACTTTCATCCACACTCCAGACAATCCCGCTTATCCTGCAACTGTCAACAACGTCATTGGGATCCATCACCCTTTACCGAAATACCATCCACGGACTCGTCAATTCATTGTCATCACTACGGAGCACCGTCCAACTTACGTTTCAGGGTATATTTCTGATGGCGGCATTCCACGCCTCCATCGAGCTCAAAGGGTCACTATCTCCCCGAGATTCTTCCACGACCATCAAATACGAGACTATGACGACTACTCCAAATGAGGAAGGTATCGATGAAAGAAAGGGGATGAAAATTGAATGCAAAGATCTCTGGTTTACATACCCGAATCAGACAGAACCCACCATCAAAGGTCTCAATCTCGTGGTTCAACCGGGGGAAACCGTGGCCGTTGTGGGGCAGAATGGATCGGGCAAGACCACCTTGATGCACCTTCTTTTACGACTTTACGCCCCATCAAAGGGGTCCATCCTCATCAACGATCAACCGATATCAAGGTATGATCCGGCAGATTTACATGCCCACAGTACGGCTGTCTTTCAATCCTTTGGAAGGCTTGTTAATGCCAAGCTGAGAGAGAACACGGGTGTGGGATGTGTGGAGAAGATGGATGATGACGAAGCCGTGGGAAGCGCCCTAAAGGCCGCTGGCCTTGGTTTTCTCGAAGCTCGAAATGGGGATGGGTGGTTAGATAAGAAGGTTGATGCAGGTGGTTTCAGGAGCGGTGGTGCAAGTGGTGGTATGTTGATGATGAGAAGTAGGTCAGGCGGATACGACGGAGGCAAAGGAAGAAGGGACGATAACCGGCTCGCGCTCTCCGGTGGTCAGGTAAGCATGCCCTGGTAATTTCGGTACTGATCAAGCTTACTCAAATATGCTTCTTGATCACATAGTGGCAGCGCGTTGCACTCTCTAGAGCGTTTATGCGTCCCGAAGCTGACCTCGTAGTATTAGACGAGGCTTCCAGTCAACTGGATGCCCATGCCCAGAATGGTGTGTTTGGCAACGTCGTGAAGGAAAGAGGATCAAGGACTATATTATTTATGTAAGTTCCCATCCTAACCTCAAGTTCGTTCTGATTAACTGATCATTATTTAACTTTATCAGCACGCACCGACTTTCAACCGTGAAATGGGCTGACAAGGTTGCTTTCTTTGATAAAGGAGTAAGTTGTTGATCTTGTAGCCAACATTAATCATACCTGACGTCACATCTTTTAGACTATCACTGAATTTGGCAGTCATGAGGAACTGATGGCTCTCCATGGCTCGTACGCCAGTCTATACAACGCTTCAGAGAGCGTTGGTACTACAGGAGGAGGCAGCGAATCACGGCGATCTGGCAGTGCAATTAGCGTTGCAGCCAGTGCCTACAGTTCTGATTCATGACAGCTCAGACGAATCACGTAATCACGACGCTCTTGCCGAACTTTCGACTTGAAGCTTCCCTCGTTATACATCTTTCAAACCCCTTCCCCCATTTTTCTACCAGGGTGCATTTTCCCAATCGCCCCCAAGTTGTGGACTCAGTTCTTTTTCAAACTTCGCTTGATCATCGAGAAATTTTTAATGACCCTTCATGCTCTAATTTCGTTCTTGCTCCCACTGTATCTGTTCAATCGCTGTGTTTCTACCCCGCGTTTTGGGACCGATTCATTTCCACTCTCTTCTGCGTTTTACACACCAGTCTGCCATCACACATCACTACTTTACTTGTATGTATTTGTGCCCGTAGTTCTTCACATCTCTTGCCTCATCGAACCGCATCGTCCTTCATATATTCACGTGATTGAGTCCACCGATTGCCTTTGCTTTAAGAAGCATTGTGCATATGCAATGCCGGCAAGTGCTTACACCGATGTCATTGGGCAGTTGGTCTCCTCCGGAGAAAATGATGATCCTTCATGCATTAACATTGCTAGTGAACCGATTTTCCTAATGTAGTAATGGGGAGTTACCAGCTACCGAGTCTCGATCGCCCTTCGGCCTTCCAGTTTATTTGTGCCTGAAGATGGAATTTCTAAATGAGTTTCCATTTCGATCTTGGCCCTTGCTCGCGTCCTTGGGTGAGTAAAATGTTATCAGCCGCCTAAAAATGAGGTAAACATACCTCGGCAATGGCCTTCGAGTCCGTTTGTCCATGGGCGGCAGGCATGTGGACAGTAATAGTTAGTTCGCCGTGCCTAAAGGATAGTCAAGTAAAGGATAGTCGTGATTTGTGACTGTTGAGCGCCCTACGGCGTCTTGCAAAATTATGAAGTCCGACTATCTAACCGGCGTTTCACACATTATCTTAATGGTGTTAGCAGAATGACGCTCGCAACAAGCATAGCTTGATAGAGATAGCATGACGCATGGCGGGTCTGGCGATGCAACACGAACTTTGATACTTGCGTAGCATGGCGTGGTTCTATGTGGAAAATGGAAATATGACATTGCGATTATTGGAAATGAAGCACATGCATGAATGAAATATGCGATAGAATTCAGAATGCCCAAGTGATAAAATGTCCATGCGTGGCACACGGGCCCATCGTGGAATCTAATCACTATCCTGGAAAGTTCCCCTTCCGATTCAGCCTAGTTCGTTTTGTTTGTGGTGGTGGATCAGTCTGAAGAAGTTGAGGTGTCATTGGAGGGTTCGACGATATGACAAAATTGTAGGACACGTACCATACTTGATAGCGCAGCTCCAGGTACGGGAGAACCCGCGACGGACCCACCAGGAACTTCACCGCTTACGGAGGAGGATCTCTCGCCCAAAGTCCTTTTGGTTGGTACACTTGGACCAGAACCGCCTGCGTTCACTGTTCCACTAGTAGGACTGGCCCCTGGGCTACCTCCTCTGCCACTAGCCGTATTCCTTCTCAATGAACCAGGAGGATGTAACCCCATACCTCCGATTCGATCTTTCAAGCTCATAGAACCGCCAGTGGTGTCCTTGGTAAGCGAACCAGATAATGAGCTTGAGGATGGAGGAACGGGGGGTAATGACGTAGGTGGATCTTGTCTTGACATGCCAGCAATCTTAAATCCGCCTCCTCGACCGCTGGTTGAGGTAGGATCACCTCTCATCGCTCGGGCGTCAGGGGATAACGGAGAAGACGCCGCATCTGCTTGTTTGGAAGACTCTCTGGGAACTGTTGGAGATTGAGCAGATGATGATGAACTTGTAACCGCAGCTGGCAAAGCTAAGGAAGGTCCTGAGGCCGTCATAGCTCGAGGAGCAGAGGGTAGTGAGTGAACACCACCAAGCTTGGGAGCTGCTGAGGGTTCGCGAGGTCCTGGAGGTCCACCTTTCGGTGGCTGGGTCCTCTCGTCTCTGGTGCTTGTATTCTACACGGCCAATCAGAATTGAATTTGGTTCCAGAGCGAGTGGAAACTCTACTCACCATCTCGGATGCATCATCCTTCTCCATATCTCGACCAACTTCATTTCTACCAGATGGTTCTCTTTCCCGCCTATCACGTCTGCTTCGATCTGGTTGGACGGCTGAAGGTCCCCCCTTGTCTCTTTCTCGCTCTCTGTCCCGTTCCCGATCTCTGTCCTTTTCCTTATCTCTATCCCCACGCCCCCTATCAGCTTCCCTGTCTCTTCTATCTCTTCGTACATCGTCCCGTCGATCCCGCTCTCTGTCCAGCTTTTCTCTACCAGACAGTGATTCACGATCCCGAGGGCCATCCTTGACGTCTTTTGCTGCAGAGCTCGAACCATATGCGTTACGCGCTTCATCACGGTCACGATCACGGTCCCGTGCAGTAGTCCCGTTGCTTTGAGCTGCGTCATTGGCGAATGGTCTTCCAGTGCGGCTGTCCCTGTCCCTGTCCCGATCTCGGTCTCGGCGAGATTCAGTATCCCTAGAACTGAAGTTAGCCGAGTCTCGATTACTTGCAGGTTCTCGAGGACTATCGCGAGACATGTCTCGAGCAGTTGACTCCCTTAGTCTTTTGGATGGGGCGCTCTCCTGTAGAAATGATATTAGCAATATGTGAACATAAGTCAAAACGGGACTCACATCGTCTGTTTCCCTTCTTCGTTTGTGTGAGGAATCATCACCAGCAACACCATTATTACGACCTCTTGAGTCAGTCTTTGGATCAGCTCTGTCAGCGCGAGCTGAGGTGCGGTCCTCCTCTCTCCTCGAAGCAGGGGCATTCCGACTTGATGATGGGCCCGTAGGCGGTTCCTTTTCCCGATGATCTTTCTTCGGAGGTAATGCATCCTTGTCTCGCCTGTGACGATCTCTATCTCTATCAAGCTCTCGGTCTCTTTCCCGTTCCCTCTCCCGCTCCCTTTCCCTCTCCTTCTCTCGACTTCCGATTCCTCTGTCTTTATCACGTTCCCTCTCTTTATCCTCATCTCGCGAAGCTTTGGTGCCACCTCGATCTTGTCTTCGGTCTCTATCTCCATCGCGTTCTCTGTCATACCTGGAAGGCTCCCTCTTCCTTTCCCTTCTATCTCTGTCACCGCCGCTTCTATCAGATCGCTCTTTCTCATCAGGTACACTCGCCCTGCTATCGGAGCTCTGATTTCTAGTTCCAGGTCTAGAGGGTGAGGGACTTCGCCTTCGAGGAGAGCGAGGGGTGCCGCGAGCTGTATTTCGAGATGACTCTCCATAGTACTCATTTTCAGGCTCTTGTTGCCGTCTAGACGATGTGCGAAGTTCATTCGCAGTGCTTTTCGAGCTCGGGGCCGATGGAGGTGGCATGCTTTGAAGTCCTCGAGAAGCTTCTTCACGTCTGCCTCGGGGCGATGGAGGCATATCTCTACGAGGGCCAGGAGATACGGGTCGAGAAGGTAGGTCTAATTTAAGCTTGGGCTCAGTGGGTGCTGCTCTTGAATCAGTTGCGGACGACTTCGAATCACCAACACGAGGACTACGGGATGGATTTGTTGTCTGGCCAGATTGCACAGAGAGCTGTGAGCCAGAAGCCGGTTGCCTGAACGATTCATCTTGGTCTACAGACATCTTCGAATCATCTGCTTGGAGTGATGGACGAGGGGAGTCGGATCTGGCATCAGGTCGGATTCGCTTGATAACCTCTGGTCTGGGTATATTTTGTATTCTGAGATGCTATTATGAGTTTGGGATTTCTGAAATGCCACACTACCACGTACCCTTCAAGAGTTTTGGTGCCATTGGCTGTTGAAGATGCCGGAGGAGTAGCGACTCTGGAGGGCGGATTTGGAAGAGGACTTTGTCGAGCAGATGGGTTGGCGGGAAGAGTCGAAGGGTTCATGGGGACGCCATTCGGAGCAGGTTTGCGCTGAGAATCTGCTGAAGGACGGGGAGGCGCTGCTGTTACAGGCTGGAAATAAAAGAAGATTAGTGCTATCCAGTCGTTGTTCTGGGTAAACGACTAACTTTCGACGGGAGTGAGGGCTTAGCAGGTAAGCTGGATGCAGGACCAGTAGGAACACCCTCAGCTCTCAGTGCCTCTGTTTTAGCTTCAGCTGCGACATCGGCTGCGGGCTTCGATGGAGGCGGTTTCTCGGACTCTGTTGCCCAGAGTCTCTTCCTGTCGGGGGCTGTCAAACGGTTATAATACCTGAAAGAAGTGGTTAGACAAGGATAAGCCAGAAGTCTGCGCCATACCCAGTTGCTAAGACTTTGATGTCATTGCGACCGTCTTGCAGGAAGCATTTGACGGCGTTCTCAATCATGCTTCCAGCCAAAGGCACGGTTCCTCGAACAGGGAACACAGGAAGAATTTCATAGAGAACTCGGAAAGCATTCTTCACATGCGTATACTCGTTTGAGGCGAGACATTGTAGGAGGCACTGATAATAGCTATCAATCACAATTGAAATTACAGGTTCAATGTGACCCGCTCACCTTCAGAACCTTTCTGAAAACCTTGGTGACAAATACTTTGAGCTCCGTATGGGTAAAGACGTCGTCAATGGTTGGGGTTTGAATTCCAACCATTTTCCTCTGGAAACCGGGAAGAATAGGAGCAGTGGGACTATCACCTCGTCTGCATTCACGAAGGTAAGCGGCTTCACTATCGAACCACTGATACAAATCAGCAAGGATCAAACGAAGGAATCGACCTATTCGACATTCGGTTGAGCACCTCACATCTGACACACATACGGTTTCACATACCATAGTTTTGAATCTCTCGATCTGAACATGAAAACACAATGGCGCTGATTTGCTCTCCTAGTAGTTTGTCATAGCAGCTGAGAGTAGAAAAGCCGGGTGTGCCAACACGGTGAAGCTGTTTGATCATTTTGGCGCAATATTCCGCATCCATAAGACTGAGGAGAGCTCTTGGATGGAAACAGTATTGAACTAGATCCGTCATGAGCTTTTGAGTAGAGAAACCTGGCATAGAAACTGAAGGTAATGGCACGTTAATCAAAATGCTAAGTCAATCATGGTAAGATATCACGCACTATAATGCTTGAACCAATCATTCTTCTCCCTTTGCAGGCGAGTTCGCAAAGCTTCGTGATTATTCATCAGGTAGCGAAGTTCGATTTTGGACTTCTCTAGTGCATCCTCTGCCAACCGTCGATTTGCCCTCTCAATACGTCTCAAAGTATCAGAAGCACCACTAGTTTTCTCCTTGACAGCCACTTGTAAAGACTGCCTAAGCTTAGCGTAGGATTCTGTTGGGACGCCCAGGTCTCGCAGAGACATCTGCCAGAATGTAATGAAGAAAGCAGGACTGCAATTCGAGTGTCAAGACGATCCAGTGATAGAAATTTGGCTAAACACCTACCCGACCGTGTCCACGACATTGCTAGGAAGAATTTGCCGGGCATCTTCAATCACGGGAAGCAGTGGAACCGACCATTTCTACAGAATAAATTAAGTCAGGGTCGCAAACCTAGTATACATCAAGCACAACTACACACTTCATTGAGATTAATGCTAGATGTTGTCGCATTGCTCTCAGGCTGGGTCGAACTGGATGGTTGAGCAGCTGGCTCAGACGCTGACGCATCGCCCGTATTTTCCTGAGAGGCAGGTGCGCCGATTGTAGCTTTGAGATTTTCCAGCTTCTCCTTGGCATGAGCTTCCTTGGCACGAACATAGGCGGTTTCGTATTGCTTTGGCAAAGGGTGAGATCTTCGCAGAAGTATGAGCAACCACCAACGAACTCACATATACAGGGTCCGATAGCGCAGGTCTGATTATCTCGAAAGCAATGGCTGGTTCCAATCCGTACTTGACGCAAAGCTCAGATAGAGAAGGTACGAGCTTCGCATAATCTCCAGCATTCAAAGCAGTCGTCAATAGATCGATGTATTGAAGAAGTACGCCATGAGCCTAGTTTAGTCAGAACAGTCAGTAATCAGCGATTACTTCATCGTAACGACAGACTTACTTCATCAAAGATGCTACTCAGATACTTTGGATGCCATTCTCCGTCACGAGCTCGGAAGATACACGAAGCTCGCTGTTGAGCAATAAGGATCAACAACGGCAAACTAAGTGAAGACCTTGTCAGAGAATCAATCAATCTTCGAGTTCCACCCGCGTTTCCGCTCTTCAAAGCCCCAGACTTGGTTCCTCTCGTGGCAGGTGAAATAGACTCTATCCGAAGTGTTGGTCCCGCAGCCATAGCAGCTACTTGACTATCATTCAGGTCCGTGATAGGATCTATGGATGTCATATTGCTGATGATTTCCCGAAGAATCAACAACTCCTTGGCTTGATCTCGTCGAAGCTGGTTCGCGATATACCGAAGGAGAAGTTCGGGGTCCATAGACTGGTGCTTACGAAGCATCTTACCAAGGAAGGAGGACAAGTCTGAAAAATGAAACAACTTAGCAAATCCTCTCGTTTGAATAGCGACATGGATTCTCCACTCACTTTGCACCCAATCCTCTAAACTGGTTCCATCCGGCTTTATCCGAGGCTTATCTGGATCTCCAAAGATGTTCAAGACACAGTAAGTCAACACATCCAACCCCATGGGGGTAAGGTACTCCAACGCATCGGCGATGTAAGCGGGGAAGTTGGGATAGCTGATAGCCTGTTTCAAGGCCGTGGGGAAAACGACCATCGGATTCGCATGGCTAAGCTTCGATACTGGGACTGAAAAGGCATTGCCAGTCGTAGTGGCGTTAAGTCTCCGTAGAATATCCTTTGTCTCGCGAGCAGTTTCCACAGCTTGAATTTGAAGTTCGGGGTACTTTCGACTTTGAATGGCGCCCGTACCGAGCTTTTTCCATTCATCATACATTGCCCATCGCTCGGCGGGGTCGAAGTGCTTCAACAACTCCCATACTTCGAGATCGAGCTTTGCATTCACGTGAACGAGAGATATTGCTGGGACGATGTATAGACGTAGGATATTGCTCCAGAATTTTTTGGTATTCTTGTCGGATTCCTCTGAAATCTCCTTCTCTTCGGCAGACTTGCTGTTGATCTACGCACACAAGACAAAGCAAAAGGTTGATAAGTCTGAGAAAGAGCCCTTGAATAGCTTAAAACACCGTACCTCTAGGAGAACATGCCGACCAATTCGTGTTAGAGTAATCATGAATTGCGGATCACGGTGGATCTGCACTCCACAAAGCTTGAGGAAAGGAAGTATGACATTACTGATCTCTTCAGGGCTTTCGCATACTGGCACGAACTTCTTCCAGTCGGGATAAAAGAACACGTTCTCTTGATGCAGGCTGTTTACCGGAGGTGGAGCTTTGAGGGATAGTACTGGTTTTAGGGTAGGCGGAGATACGACTTGTCCTCCAGCGAATTTCGACCTTGGCCTTTTATTACTACTTGCAAATGCCGGAGATGTTGTTTCGAAGGAAAACTGAGATCGTAATGGCGAGATTGAGACCTGCATAAGTCGAAGTAGAAGGTGTGCAATTTCGGGGTACCCCATCACCATCCAAGGGAACTTTGCAAGTATCCACATGGAAGGTTGTACAGCTCCTACTGAAAGTAGCGCCTTGAGTAAACCTAGTTTTTGATCTGGAGGGCCCTTGGTTGCAGGTGTTGCTTGTTGAGCTTCTTTCGATCCAGTAGATGTATCCGCGGTTGTTCGTGATCGTGGAGCTTCCAGAGATGTTGCTTGTGATAACGCGTTGACCTTGGGAGGCGCCTTCATCTTTTGCTTGGCAATTGCTAATTGTTGCTCCTCGACTTTGGGCATATCCGTATCCAGAGGAGTTAACTGATGGAAGAGAGACAGGTAGGAGATTTACGTCAGATCGGATATGCCTTGGCATTGGAGATAGTTTCTCGTTGAAGAGCGCGCACGTGGAGATATATGTCGGATATCTTGAGGAATCCTTCCCGAATCAGGAGGGCCGTCACGACATAGAGTTCTTCTACGGTACTTTGATCCGCATCGGAGTTGTGCTGTATGATAAAATATGGGAAGGAAAGATGGGGATGAGTCGAATGAAGTATGCCATGAAGGTCCACGTACTTGGTAATGAGCAAACTTGAAACCAAGTATTTGAGCAAATATGGGATTCTTGGTATCGCTTTGCGCATCCTCGGCCAGTTTCTTGCCCTCCGCTACTTTAATAATGTCTTTGAATGACATCCCTTTGTATCGACCGGGTCTGATTTCCGGAGACATGGGTGCAGCCATCTCGACATCTTCCAGATACGTGTCATCAACTGAGACTCGTGTAGAGCCCGAGCATCTGATGAGCTCAAGGAAGAAGGCGTAATGTGTTGTGACATGCGTGGAGAACACATCGATTATAACATCGAGGACACGATCCGGGTTGAGATCAAAGTAACCTATCAAGGCCACTATTTTGTCCCACGCTAAGCTGGCACGTTGTCGTAAGCTAGCAGTAGTCTCCAGAGGTCTACCGGTCGACGGGGAGTGGGGTGGACCGACGAGTGATACGATTTCGGTTACAAGCTTGGAGAATCCTTCATTCTGCTCTCGGAGGAGGTTGAACTTGTGTTGCTTGAATCTAATGTTATGGTGTTATTGAAATGCAAATTAGTGAGTACATAACACTCACTGATGCGCAGTCCTGACTTTGGGGGCTTTTAATTCGTACTGAGTCTGATTGACGAGTCCCGCGGCATATATGAGAGGCATTTCCAAGCGCTCTCGACACACAGATGGTTGGACAATCGACGAAGACTGAATAAGACAAAGTGTGAATGTGTACTACTTGGCACTTGTAGAAATATGAAACTCACGATGAGGAGCTTCACTAGCTCAACCAATTGACTCTTGTCACTCGTAACCGCTGGCTTGGCTTTATCCGTTGTAACAATGTCATCAACCTCTGAGTCCACTCCCCAGATGACGTCGATCAAGATGTCACCAAAGGCAGTAACAGCCGGGTTTTCATTAGCCGGAGACGAGGTGGAAGGTAAACTCTCCACCAATGACTTGACGAAAGAAAAGACCGCAGCAGCAGACAGCTGAAGAGAAGGTGACAGTACTGCGACGGTGGAGCGCACAATGGCATAGAGTGATTCAAACAGGATAGCCCGTACACTCGATTCGGTGGCGTTGGAGACCTGAGGCGTCAAAGACTGCAAACTAGCAATACAATGTCAGTATCATCCAATTATATAATCAATCTACTCACAGTCTTGTACTTCCTCCAGAGTCCCATTCCCGAATCGCAGCGTATGTATCGCTTGCGACGACCATCCTGAATGAAGGTATATGGTGGTTTAGAACAAAATGTGTCTCACAGTTTAAGCGGAGTCTAAACTTACCAGCGTCTTGGGTTTGTCGACAACCATCGAGGGCGAACTTACAAATCAGAAGATATGGAAGTGAATCAGGTGAGTTCATCCTAGATAGTTACAGAATATGCGCGCTTAGGTTTATTGAACATGACAGACTACCATTAAAGGCGATCCTGCAACCGCTCTTGCATTACCAGAAATTCTTCTTTACATACTCCAACACCTTTCACCAAATGATACATGCTTAGCTGCCCGGGACTGCAAATTCTGGCAGATCTTGCAGTTCCTGCTCTGTGGAGGTTCCCCTCAATACACTTCTTGCTCTTCTTGACTCAGAACCAGCATCCCACAAACAGAGCAGCTATGTGGTAAGACGCCGATCTATTATGTACATTAATCTAGCTAACATATCAACGCACCTAATGTATAGTACCAAATAAGGAGTCCAGATCAGGTGACAGCATCTCAATGGGAACGATTTATCTGGTTCTCCGCACAAGTTCGAACTCTCCGAGATACCGGTGACTTTTTCCAACGAAGGATAGTAGAGCACTTGTCTGCACTAGTTGCTCGTTATGGTGGCCCTATACTTCCCAGTGTCCAAACAATCTGCGCGGATTGCCGTTTGCCATACAAAAATGGGTCTCAGTCGATCCCCCTCCATAACCTCACGTCCCTCAATTTGACCATCCAAAGAGGAGCAGCACACAACGGATGGAAATACGATGAGATCCTCGCGATACTGCAGAATGAGGCACCTAATATTCAAAAACTGCCCCTGCAGGCGCACAGCGGGCTCCTCGCCTTCTTCTTTCGACACTTTCAACCGTCCTACCTCATTGAAAGCAGGCGGGGACATGACCCCAGCAGCATTTTACTCCATCATCCGCTGTAGCGCATTGCGTCGACTAAGCCTGACCGGCCTCCGAGTCTATCAGCTAGTCAATCCCAGAACCATGAGCCAATATTCATCCCACTTATCGACTTCAAATCTTACATTATCCAGCCTCGAGGCCCTTGAAATCGAAGTTATAAGGGATACACATGATCTTAGAGAGGAGAATGTGGGAATTCCTGTGCGTGACATACTGGAGCAATTATGCTTCCCAAATGTCGTGCATATAACATTATGTATCTGAGAAGGTTGAGTGAAGGACTCCCTAGATGGATACGGCAACTTTCAGCGGTGAGCCTGAGGCTTCAAAAGGTGACGATACAAGCCTATCACGCTCTGGAAAGCCCATTCCTACGATCCCTAAGTTCACTCCCTAACCTCCGACATCTTGCAATCCATGACGAGACCAGCGGCTGGCCCAATATACTTCCGTGGATGATACTGAGCGATTTCATATCAGTATTACTCCCATTACAAGTCTTCGAATGGCTACCTTATTCCGAGTGGAGCTATAATTTATCCAGCCGTAGCGTCCATTGGAAGGTCCAGAGAGATTACGGGGACATCGAAGCTTTGCTTGATCTGATAAGCAGGTGCCCAAACCTCTCATATGTCACCTTACTTCTAAATGCAAATGGAATAAGGGACAAGTTGCAACGTATTGAAGATAACGCTCAGTCATCCCAGAAGCACGCAGAACAATCATCGTCACTCAGATCCTTGCGGTTAATCATCTTCAAGCTTGACCCGGAGGATGTGGAGCTGCTTGCCAGAATCTTGGTGGTGTATGTATCGAGGTCGGCAGAGCTGTCGATTGTAGTGAACGATCCAGTGAATCCGAACGAGGATAACTCCGAGTTATCCACAGCATACCAGAGGAACGAGGTTCTCGAGCGTGAAATCGTCGATCGTGTAGTCAAGATTCAAGCTGAGAAGAGGGACAATTGAGGGGGGCTATACTTTCACCGCGGATCGACGCAGTTGACATAATAGTTGTAGTGTTGCGTTGTCATGTACCCCTGTAGAGGACCAAATTCCATGTAGAAACCAGATCTTTGCTTGAATGTATCGAAGTTGGTGTAGATCCCCTAGCCGCTAATATTGACGTTGCTGGTAAAAATAGAAATCCGAGCAACTTTATATCCAGTTGTGATCATATCGACATCTCCGCTGAATTTTGGTTATACAAGCGGAGCCTCAAGTATGCCCGGATCATGTGTTACGGAGGTAAAAGCGGTGTCTAAAGTTCCTCTTGGATATCAAGTCTACCACGAGTCTCTCTGATTTAACGCTCAGGCATACAGAGCTGGAAGGCATGGAGATGATTCAGGTGGGCGTATAGTGAATCTAAAGTAGTAACGCATATCTAAACTCTCTGACTGTAACAGAGCTTCAATCAAGGCGCAATTGCCAAATGTCTAGCCGTTCCTGAACTCATCACCCTCATATTTGAATATCTTTCACCACATGATACATATTCGGCTGCGCAGGTTTGCAGACTATGGGCAGACTTTGCAGTTCCTACTCTGTGGCAGTCTCACCCTGTACCACTCGTTGCGCTTCTTTCTCTCCTCAACTCAGAGGGGGTGGACAACCAGCACCTACTAACTGCAATGTTTATATGGGTACGCCTATGATTTATCTTATGCATTAAACTAGATTGCAGAGCAAACTTTACTGCTCGATAGAGTCCATTAAATAATCCAGATCAAGTGACAGCATCTCAATGGGAAAGATTCATATGGTTTTCTGGACTAGTCCGAAAACTCGAAATTATTGCCAACGGAACTGGTTACAACTTGGTGCACCACTTACCTAAGTTGCTAGCCAGGTACGGTGGACATCTACTTCCCAACGTCAAGGCAATCACCGTTTCCAGCCGCTTGATGCTTCCGTTTATCACCAATTTCCTTTCCAACAGCCTTAGGTCCCTCGTCATAACCAAATCCAATGACTTCTCCTCTCGATGTCACCCGCAAGATTGCCATAATATTCTCAGCAAACTGGAAAAACAGGCTTCCCATCTCCAAGAAGTCTCATTAAATGGCTTTTCTGGGGAGTTCGCCTTCTCTAATTTCGACTCCTTCATTCATCTTACCACGCTGAGACTCGCCGGTCAAATAAAAGCAGGAACACTGCACTCCATCATTCGCTGCACCAGATTATGCCGACTTTCCCTTGTCGACATTTCAGTTAGCTCGACCTCAAACGAAAACATATCCTATTGCATGCCTCCAAACCTTACGTTTCCCAACCTCGAAAGCCTTGAGCTAGGGCTGATAGTGGTGCACACGGAGGGAGTTGGATTTGACATGGATGACATGCTTGACAAACTAGAGTGTCCTAATGTCACGCACGTGACGATACATCAACCAAGCTCTTTCAAAGAGCGGCTTCCCAGATGGATCCAAAAGCTATCAAAGGACAGCCCAAAACTCACCCAGGTCACCATCGCGACCTTCAGCATTCTGAAGAGGCAAGACTTGCAACCCCTCGCAATACTTCCTAACCTCAAACACCTCAAGATCGTCGATGGGAGATATGGCGGGGAGAATATACTTCCGAGGGTGGTACTGGAAGAGTGCTTATCAGCACTCCCCGACTTACAAGTCTTCGAATGGGTACCCGATGCTGAAGATGAAAGTATACTCCAGTGGGAATCATCGACGGAGCATGTAGACATCGAAGCTGTGCCTGATCTCCTTAGAAGGTGTCCAAACCTCTCCGGGGTGACCCTCCTTCTCTCTGGAAATCGAATAAAGGCAAAGTTGCGACGTATTGTTGCCACCGCCCAGGATTCCCAACAACAGCTGAAAAGACGTGCCCCGCTCAGATCTTTGCACTTAATCGTCCCCAACCTTGACCCTGCAGATATACAGCTGCTTGCACGTGTCATGGTCGGATACGTGTCAAGTTCGACAGAGTTATCAATTTTGGCAAGTATTTTAGGTACGGGTGGTTCCCAGAATCCGCTATCCCGATGGGCGCACAAGAGGAATAAGATCTACTCGCATGAATTCGCTGAACATGTTGCAAGGCTTCGGGCTGAGAGGAGGTACGAGTGATTCGCTGGTGATTTTATTTATTGGACAAACCAGTGGCACCATTTTGCAGTGATTCTTGTCATGTACACTGGTAGAAATGAAACCGAAGTTCATGCGAAAATAAGGAGATCGTTATTTGTATAGGTGGAATTTGTTCTAGAGACACTGGTCCCGGATGATGTGTCGTCGACATCAGTCTGTTACAATGTACGTTCAGCTGTGATTATATCAATATCCCCGTACAAAGCGGACTTTCAAATAGGCCAACATTTCGCGTTTCAGCAAGTCACCACTACCGCATTACCCTCATCTTCCAGGCAAAAGATCAAAGTATATGGAAGTTACTCGGGTAAGTGAGTCATTAAGCTAACACCTGTGCTCCGCTGACTCATCTCCTTTACCGAACAGAACACCCAGCAAGGCTCGGATACAACCCCTCTCACAGTTCCGGAGCTCCTCATTGCCATATTGGAATACCTTCCACCAAAGGATTGGTGCTCAGCTGCCCGTGTCTGCAAATTCTGGGCAGAACTTGCAGCTCCCATTTTGTGGGGGTCCCGCCCTGTTCCTTTCACTGCTCTCCTGACTCTCCTCTTCTCCAAGCCGGGATATGACTGGAATTGGTTTAAGAAGTATGGGGTAAGTCTCTAGTTTATACCGAATGACCTACTTAAGCTGCTAACTACACATTCGTAGGTTTTCCTAGATTATCAAAACCAAGTGACAGCATTTCAGTGGGAGAGGTTTTGCTTGCTTTCCGCACACGTTCGGACTCTCAAGGATTCATTTCACTTGGGTGAAGACCATATAATGGATAGGTTAGCTAGGCTACGGACCCTCTACGGTGGTCATATTCTTCCTAATCTTCACGCAATCATCCTTTATATGGACTTTCCTCCTGTATATTCATTCGTCACCGTGCTCCTTTCACATAAGCTCAAAACCCTCGCTTTCATCGACGATCCTCACAGCCGAGATCTGGCTTCTGGGAGTAGTTATGATAACCTCCTTGGCCTGTTGTCAAAACAGTGTCCCGATCTTCAAGAGCTACACTTTAACGGTCACTGCTGGACCCTCACGTTCTCCTCTTTTGACTCCTTCACCCAGCTTGCTTCATTGAAGCTCATTGGCGAGATTTCCCCAGGAGCACTGCTTTCTATCATCCGCTGCGCCAGCTTACGCCGACTCTCCCTTTGCCACGTTCGAGTCCGTGAGCCAGCTCACTCCGTAGTGAACACTGACAGTATATCGCGTCTTCTGACCTCAAATCACACATTACCGAGCCTCGAGGACTTTGAAATCGAATCGAGCGCATACACGGAGGGGGATATAGGACTAGGTGTAGGTGCCGTACTGGAGAAGTTATGGTGCCCAAATCTCATGCATGTGACTATCATTGATCCGGAGAACTTTAGGGATCAGGTGCTGAGGTGGATTCCGCAGCTCTCAATGGGTAGCCCTAAGCTTACCAAGGTCACGGTGCGATCCTATTTCGTCCTAGACAGCGGAATCCTGCAGTCCCTTGCTACACTTCCTCTCCTCCAACACCTCAAAATCATCGACCGGAAGGGTGGCTGGGAATCCATAGTACCGATGAATGTACTACAGGAGTATTTGTCAGCCTCGCCCAATTTGCAGGTCTTTGAATGGATTCCAGATGATAGGGGCTCCAGCTGGTTTGCTCATATGGAGTATTTGGATATTGAAGCTCTGCCTGATCTTCTAAACAGGTGCCCAAACCTCTCAAAGATGACCCTAATTCTCAATGCGGAGGGGATAAGGTCCAAGTTGCTTCATATGGGAGATAGCACACATTCTTCACAAGAGCCGAGGAAAAGGTCCACCTCTCTAAAATCTCTGCGGTTGATTGTCTTCAGGCTTTATCACGCAGATGTGGATCTGCTTGCTAGAGTCATGGTTGACTGCGTGTCCAGTTCGACGGAGTTATCAGTAGTGGTGAAGACCTCAACGGATGAGTTGCATGGTTCCTCATCTCCGGAGATCCGCCAAACGAGGGACGAAATCCTTGAACGCGAGTTCATCAACCAGATTTCCAAGCTTAGGGCTGAGAAGACAGACAAGTGAATTTGTGAGTTATGTTTGATTGGACTAATCTAGTGTGCATTATACTCATACTAGTACTGGTGATGATTTAGCAGGTTGATTAGTAAAGGACCAAAATTTGATGCAGAAATAAGTACATTTTTGTTAAGCGAACTTCTCGGGAACGTGTAAAGGGACATCTTAGCATGATTCAAATTTTGCGAAAACTTGAACACATTACGATTCTAGTGACCAGCATAACGTGACAATCACCGAGAAGTACAGAAGAGATATGTAGGTGAAGGTAGTTTTACGATAGTGAAGCCGCATGCCAAAGCAAGTATTTAACCCACGCTGCGCTTCGTCAACTTTGGAGACCCGAGGGATAGACTGGAATCTAACTATACAAATCCAGTAAGATCCAACTTTGACTCCAATTTTTCGCTCCTGGCGCTGTCCATTTCCGGAGCATAAATACCGCTTGACAATGCTAGGGTTCCAACCAGATCAGAACAAAGTGTGACAACCATTGAAGCTGAGTTTGAAGCTACAACGATGTTTCAAAGTTGCCAACATTACATACCAGAACAGTTCAATCAAACCATATGGAAATGATTCAAGTGCGCTCATCGTATAGCCTCCCGCATATATGAATGCTCACGCTTTTTGCACTTCAACAGACTACGAACAAAGCCTCTACTGCGTGCTGTCTAGAAATCCCAGAACTCCTCGTCCAAATATTGGAATATCTATCAGCAAAGGATACATATTCGGCTGCGCTTGTCTGCAAATTCTGGGCAGATCTTGCAGTGCCCACTTTGTGGCGGTCCCATCCTGTTCCCCTCATTGCACTTCTTGCAATGCTTGATCTGTTGGAGAATCGACTAGAACGCGGCGCTATAAGCAAGGACTTCGAGTCCGAGCGTCCGAGAGTGAGAACGACTTGTATAAAAGGTACTAAGGTAAAGACAAACATACCTTCGAGTCCGAGCGTCTGAGAGTGAGAACGACGTCGGAACTCGAAGGCATCAGGCGAGTATTTATGCTAGAGAAAATAAACGGAAATGAAAATGACGTCTGGTAGCGTCCAGCAAGAACAATAAGGAGGAAAAGGCGGGGGTGACAAGAGAAAAGAGAGAGGAGGAGCTAGTGCGCCTCCGACACGTGCCTGCCGAGCCGAGCGTCGGCGTGCTCGATTTCCGATGGCCCAAAAATTCAACCAGCGCGAAGTTCGATTTTCCCTGAACCCGGCGCACTGGTTCTTCACCTAAAACTCGCGCTCCTCCTCAATGTTCATTTCGATGGTTTCCGCTCTTCCAAGCCCCTTGAGAGTGAGCTGAGACCATGTAAAGCACAAATAGGACATGTTTGTGCCAAAAAAACCCGGCTTTTTCATACTATCAGCCGACTCTTTCGATGAAATTCATCGTTTTTCGGTACCCCAAACTGGCGCGACCTGCCTCGCTCGCTTTCCCCTCCTCCAGAGCTCGCAAGAATGAAGATACGCCACCTCTTACTCAACTCCCATAATACAAGGTGGCAGCACCAATGAGTAGTTAGTCATATTTGGAACGTATACATACTCTAGACTGTTAAATCTCGTCGGCTCTGGCACCTCCCTAGATTCATCCAGAGTGATAAGAAGATCGATGACCAGATTTCGAACTTTGCTCCAGTCATAAACAATGTATCTATAACATTTCCTGCATCCATGCAATCAGTGTTAGGCAAGAGCATAGTTTAAGAGATGAAAATTACCAGGTTTCATACATATGGGTCACCTGTGATCGGATGGGTTTGACGGATGGTACGGTAGAATGATTGGGCTTTTCCACCGTATTTATTTCGTGATTATGAACATAGATTCTCTTGTTATCATCGCCTGGATATCCTCCAGGAGGGCCAGCTATCACTGAGAGAGCGAAGAGAGCAATCACTGAGAGTATTATGGGAACCTTCATGGTAAGGCGAGGTCAGCACAATGTTTAGTGTCAGAACCTCACAATCTGACCTTTAAATGTTGGGTTAATAATGCGATGATTTGGATATCTTCATCCGACGGCTAGGCGAGCTGCCATAATCGCTCACATGTTCCAGAAATAATGGAATCATTTTCCGCAAGTAAGCTTCAACATATTATTGGTCCAACACCAATCATGGAAAAGGAATGGCAATATTTGCCTACGAACAAGTTGCTCTTGGACAACCGAGGCGTTCTGTGAGGTATAAGAGCACGTGGGGCTTAATACTGTATGTATAGGCGAGCTTTCCATGGTTCCACCTGCCAGTACTTCAGTGGGCAGCACAAGCGATGAAAACCCGTAGAAGCACACGGCTAGATAGTCATGGCGTAGTTAGAGGTTTGAGTTGGCCACATTGATTCTTACGGGTAAATGATAGGAGGAGGTGAAAAACCAATTCATGGTGAGTTGCGCGATGTTTGTGTATCGAGTAGCAGCAGTCCTCTTCAGTCATCGTTGTTGCACAGTGTTCTCTGATATTATTCTGGTAAATGTGGCTGTGTGTGAAAATGCTTCTCAATTTCAATATACCATCTTATACCAATGAGCCACCATGATCAACCATGTCATATGCCCGATGTAGTATATATAAGTACGTGGGATGGAAGAAAAATAAGAGGATGAATGAATTGATACATTTGTCCGATTCCACGGAGAGCATTATACAATCGAATTCAAGTACGAACACGACGCGCCTTTCAACACCATCTCGTGAACTAGCCACTACAACTCCTTCATGCCCAGAAACATCTCAAGGTCCTCGAATCAATGTAACGGCTTAACATTCTTGAGACGTCCATTTCTAGCAATGAGGTGCCTGAACGTCAAAGCCATCGCAGACCCAACCCTTTTAGCGGATCGAGACGATCTTGCAAAGGTGCGTAACCAAAACATTATTTTGAATCCCGGGATACACTGCCGATCAACATATTAGCGTCATTATCTCGATAATAGATATGTGGATTCAACTAACGCATGGTTGCTCATGCTCCATCTGACCGCGTCCTACCAAACGCCCTGTCCATAAAACGTAATGTGACGGTGGTCATCGTTCCACGGTCGACCATGTTGTGCTCCAGAGGTTCCGCCACTTTGACATGTGGATGTGTTGTACCATTGGGGGTAATGTGGAGATCCTCTACTTTGTGGCCGAATGACATAATTCCGACCATGTGATGCAACTAGGCGAGCATTTCACAAGAACTTCCTCCGATTTGAGTTGAAGCTGACCAAATTTGTATTGTAACATCCCTGGGAAAAGAGTACTGTCAAGTTGGGTGAGCATACTGAGGACATTGGATGGTACATACCGACATTCAGCATCGATGTGAAAGGTATGTACACACCTCAACACCTCTATATATCCCCGAGAAGCACTTTCTGTTACGGTAATTACTCTGGTCCGAGATCGAACCCGGGTGCCTCGGCGGATAGGGGTGTCGCTGTCTTCGAAATGGCGCTTTATACGATGCTGAAAACGATACAGAAGATAAAAGACAAAGAGAATTGCAGCACCATAGTCGTCATGTTCGATAGCAGACCTCGTCTTGCAATCTCACGGCCTGGGGTTGAGTGCGGAGCCTCAAGCTATTAGAATTTTCCAATAGTACGGTGGTTTGCCACAGCAACGCACCTTATCCAAGACAGTACTTGATTCGGCTTCTTCATAACCACTGTATTCTATAAGCAGGTGTTATCTGTTGTGCGAAGGCTGCAAACTACGATGCGGAAGTTTTGTTGCGAGCAAATTGGTCAGTATTGTCACATCACCAACTACGATCAACAGTCGGTAGGCTCACTATAACCTGAGAGCAACCTTATTAAGCAACCCCTTCAATCCCTCAGCGAAGAATGTTATCCGACGCGTCACATATTACTCCTTGCTGTCAATTTTGAAGGAAGCGCCACCCCTCTACTCATCCCGATACACCAAAGACATAATATTCGGCGGTACCGCGTGCCGCTGAGAGGTGCCGACGATGGAGAGGATCCTTAGCAGCGAGAACTACATCAGGCGAGGGCGTTACACCCACCACCACATGTCGAGATCGTGCAAGTGGACTGTTTGAACCAAAGGTAGTAATATTCATGGTCAGAGCCACGCGCGGGTGTCTTGAATAACATTTGGAGGTGGAGAGAAAGAAATTGAAGAGAGAATAGGGCAAATAGAGTTTTAGAGTTGACCGTCGTCAATATCATCGGATCTTGTTCCGGGCGGAGACCTAAAAATGTCAGTGTTTCTACTACAATCGCCACGAGAACACAGAAGACCGATTAGAGACATTGTCAAAGTAAATCTTGTAAGAAGAATGCCGCCTACTGAACAGCAATTTGTGTATGAGATAAACCCCACGTCACGAACTTACGAGAACGTGACTCACTGCAAAGACTTCATCTAGTGAGGTTTATAACGAGATATTCAAGTCTCTCGTAAAAGAGTAAGTCACGGGAAACATCACGCCCATGTTTGTAAATATAAATATCGTCGCTAAAGCTCAAACAAACCCTGCGTAGTAACAAAACTAGTATGATTGAGCATACATCAAATCTTTCATCAAACTATCTCGGCGTTTACCCTCAATAAGAGAGTACGGAGTGAATAAGTATACGTCTCTCTCTCAGTGGACAGTGAAACTGGTCGCATTAAGGTGCTCATCGCCACCGATTGTTAACTTGTCATCTCCGCCCAAACCTTCAACGGATATTAACGCGGAGTTAAAAGCGTAGGCCACAAGCTTAAGATTGCAATCTCTCGCCAGTTGGGATACCAACATTGGACACAAGATATAAAGATGACTCCTGTCAGTTCAATTGAATCTGTCAGGATCCATATATACTCACGCGTTTTTCACTTCAACAGATCACCAACAACGGCTCCACCACTGAAGCCGTTCTTGCAATTCCCGAACTCTTGATCTCCATATTTCAACACCTTTCAGCAAAGGATACATACTCAGCTGCACGAGTCTGCAAGTTCTGGAGAGATCTTGCGGTCCCTACTTTGTGGCGATCTCATCCGGTTCCATTCATCGCGCTTCTTGTCTTACTCCACCCACAGCCGGAACTTGACTGGGAGTCCTTCAAGCACGGTGGAGTAAGCCCATAAATAAACAGTCGGTAAATCCATAGCTAAATTAAATCATTCTAGCCTTTGATACAGGACTTGATTCAAGTGACAGCATCACAATGGGAGAGATTTATCTCGTTTTCCGCACAAGTTCGGACTCTCGAAGACTCATTTTACTTGGGGTACTACAGTTTGATGGATAGTCTAGCCCCGTTTCACTGTCGATATGGCGGCCATCTTCTTCCCAACGTACAAAGAATCACCATTTCTGAATACTTCATGCCTCAACAATATCCGTTCATCGCCGATATCCTTTCCCATAGGCTCAGATCCTTCAATATAATCCATACATTCAAAACCCGAGACCATCATGAAGGGAGGGAGTACGACGCAATCCTGGGCATTCTGGAGAAACAATCCCCCAACCTTCAAGAGCTCAAATTACGGGGTCATGACCGTATCCTCACCTTCTCTTCTTTTGACTCCTTCACTCATCTTACCTCACTGGAGCTTAATGGTGATATCACCCCGGGAGCATTGCTCTCCATCATTCACTGCACCGTATTACGCCGACTTTCCCTCGTCGCGCTTCGAGTTTACGAGCCCGCCGATTCCGCGGCCACAGACGAAAACATATCCCGTCTCCTAACCTCGGATCTTACGTTAAACAGCCTCGAGGATCTTGAAATCGGTGCAATAGGGTCCATACGATCCTTCGGAAACGATGACGATGTGGGAGTCGATGTGGGAGACATACTAGAAAGGTTATTGTGCCCAAACGTCAAGCATGTGACTATCGTAAATCCGCACGGATTTATGGAACAGCTTCTGAGGTGGATCCGGAAACTATCAAAAGGGTACCCGAAGCTTACCAAGGTCACAGTGCTACCATCCTACCCTTTGAAAAGCCGATTCTTGGAGCCGCTCGCGACAATTCCCAAGCTCCAACACCTCACAATCAGCGACCACAGTTATGGCTGGCAGAACATTCTTCCGCCAACGGTTCTGGAGGATTGCTTATCATCATTGCCTGATTTACAGGGCTTTGAATGGCTGCCGTTTGATCTTTACCGCAGCGACTTCGAGTGGGCGGCTGAAGCGGAGTATATGGACATCGAAGCTTTGCCTGGTCTATTACACAGATGTCCAAAGCTGTCCGAAATGACACTAATGCTCAATGCCAAGGAAATCAAGGCAAAGTTGCAACGAATAGAAGAGAGCACCCAAGCTTCTCAAGAACCGGCGGAAAGTAATTCCTCACTTCATTCTTTGCGGTTAATCATCTTCAAGCTCGACCCCGCAGATGTGGAGCTGCTCGCTCGCATCGTGGTCCGCTTCGTCTCAAGTTCGACAGAATTATCAATTCTTGTAACGAATTCAGGTAAACATGATACAAAGGATCGAGAAGAAGAACGTGAGGACGAGGAGGAAGAGGACCCCTGTAAACTTGGCACAATTCCATATCCGGTAGATCCAAAACTTCAAAACAGGAAGGAGACCATTCTCGAACATGAGTTTTCTCACCATGTTGCCAGGCTTCAGGCTGGGAAGAGGGAACGGCAATAGGCCTCTCACAATTCGATTGTGGACTCGGGTAAAGGAAATATAATATTCTGACTTCGGGCGAATTATGTATTCGGGAGTAACCAGAGTCTAGGTAGACGACCACTTCTTTGTTGGGTATCGGAAATGCTCGAGATAATCTAATTTACGATGCAATGCCTAGTTATGTTGTAAGATAAAAGTAACTCGGTGCCTTTCGGGTGCTAGATGTCGAAGATGTGGTGCTGTTAAAGCGGAGTCTGAATCCAACACTACTATAGCAGCTATTCTTCTCTCGACCTAGTGTTCTTCGGAATCTCATAACCACATTAATGGCCCAAGTAAGCTAATTAACATACAGAACTTGTTAAATACTGAGGTTCGGTGTTAAAACAGCACGTTCGGAGAAGCTCTTGCTTAGCAATTCCTGAACTACTCATTTGTATTTTCGAAAATCTCTCTCCCAAAGACACATACTCCGCAGCCCGAGTGTGTAGATTCTGGGCGAATCTTGCTATTCCTACCCTGTGGCGTATTCATCCCATTCAATTCCACACGCTTATCAGCGTCCTTGGTATCAAGTTACGCCATGAGCAATTTTCTGATTATGATACTCCGACAAGGGTGGTGAGTGATTGTAGAAACCCCTGCTCTTTTGCCAGTAAAGTCTGAGATGAAATGGGACTGTAATCTAATCAGCCCATCTATTCCGAGTCTCAAAACCAAATCACATCTCTACAATGGGAGCGATTTATCTGGCTTTCCAAACATGTTCAAATCCTGGAGGATGAAAATTACATGAGCAGTCTGCAATTAATGGAGATCCTGTCCGGTTTACATTCTCGGTTTGGTGGCGATCTGCTGCCGAATATCCGCTGCATCACCGCTGATACTATCTGGCCGCACAAATATCCATTCATTACCTCCATTATCTCACCTCATCTGAGGTCCATCAGCCTCAATGACTGCGATGGTTTACAATGTGATGCGATTTTGGGTCTCCTGGAGAGACAATCTCCTTCTCTCGAGGAACTCGTAATAGGCGATCGTGACGATCCTATCGAATTTACTGCATTCGACTCCCTCAAAAATCTATCCTCACTCAAAATTATCGGGCCCTTGACGCGGGGAGCCTTGCAGTCAATTCTTCATTGTGCGGAATTACAAAAACTCTCCCTCACCTATTTCAACATCTATGTGCTCCGCGACTCACAAAGCGATCGAGAAGCTATCAACCCATTAAGCACAAGTCCTCTTATAACGCTGCCAAAACTGAGAATGATTGAACTAGGCCTGGTTGATTACGTGGGAGACGACCTGTTGGAGGAATGTATGGTCTGGGATGTAGTGTCGTGCCCACTGCTCAAAGAGGTGGTGATTTTTCGATCAGGAAAGCAGGATGCAAGATGGATCCGGAGAATTGCACAAGAGAGTCCGCAGGTCACTCAGATAAAGTTTGTCGCTGGTCTTCTGCTAGACTTCGAAGTCTTGCAACAGCTACCAACATTTCGTGATCTGGTCGAGATAAGGATTCTAGATGATAGTAGAAGCCCTGGGATGGACATCTTTCCCTATGATCGAATTGAGGACTTTCTATTCCTGATTCCTCGATTAGAGGTTTTTGAATGGAGGCCATCAAAAAATCATAGGGGCTGGAGTCTCGTTTTGTGGACGGATGTTGTGGATCTCGAATCACTGCCAACTATCACCAGCAAATGTTCAAGACTCCATAGGCTCTGCCTCCCGCTCAATATGCGAGAAACGGCACCCAAACTCAAACGAATGTCGCAAGATATCGACGTCGAAGATTTGGTTGAGCCATGCGCTTCGCTTAAATCGCTAGAAATGGTCGTCTTCAGCCTTTATGACGAGGATGTGGAGGACCTGGCAAGAGTAATGGTGCATCTTGTACCATATTCTGCCGATCTGACGATATCGGTGGCACCCCGGCTTTATCTGGAACAAGGAAGGCGCATGCTGGATGTGCGTTATGGACACAGAGAGTTGGAGGTCAAACTTGCAAGCATGGTTGAAGAATTTAGGGCACAAAAGAGACGACATTTGATTTGATCTTCGTTGGTCGAGGAGTAGTGTAGTACAAGGTTAATTCAGCCTCATTATTATATACGCTACATTCATGTATCTCGTTCATACATGTATTCGCTGTCTTCCTCCTATGTTGAGACTAAAATCTCTGCATTGTTTTGCTTCACCAATTTGACAGTTCTTCAGCTTTGCATAACCTAAGCAACAAATGATTTACACTATTATGCAGCTACAACGTACATGCATCGCGCTCGCCAGTGGTGCATAGGCGTTACGGCTTGAATTCACGAATGATAACGCACCGCAGCCCCATTGAGCGGTGAGGTGCATAGGCGATTTGTTTATTACGCGCATGTCTTCCACGATGTCGCATACCACACATTATCTGCCGTTACTTAGCGTTATTTTGAATAGGAGGCGGTGCTTCCTCCAACACGTACACTTGCCCAGACTTGAGGATACACACTGCATGCACGTTTCAGTTCGCGGTGCGACCGCGCGAACCTAGCTGATCGATCTCCGGGTGGGATCACGGATCAAGCCCGAATGGGCATTCGCAATACAATAAATAAAATACCGGGGGCAACTATATTGAGCAAGCCGACATCAAGATTAGTAGATCAAAAGAGAGCTAAGGGAAAAAAAATCAAATAATCTAGAAAGACTCGGAAAGGAATGTCAATCAGTGATTTCCGTGATGTCCTTCATTAGAGCCTCTGGTATCGTCCTTGGGCCTGCTTCCACCAAGGATCCGAATATTCTCTGAAAATTCAGTGAAGAAAAATTACGTTCATTGTTCATGTCAACGTGTTGATAAAGAACTAACCATGTCGCAAGAAGATATGTCGGAGTGCACGAGCAGTACCGGGTTCAGCATCTGCTTCAGGCTCCTTGACCTCGAAATTTGCTTCAACCCAAACTTGTGTTCTGAAGAGTCAATTTTATCAGTACACTACTTTGCCTCACATTGGGATAAGCGATGCACAGACCCCTTTTTCAACTCCTTAATGTATTGGTTGGTTGTGGAGTTGAACGAAAGCACTCGGTGGAAATTCACTAGCGGTTTCTCAGGGAAAGCTAAAGGTGCGAAACAATGAGTTCCGTGAAAGAAGCAGGGAAATGCATTACTTACTACCATCAGAATTCCTAGGGGGAGGATAGACTTGTGTTGCAACGGTATAACTGGGGTTGAAGAAAAAAATTGACACCGAGAGAAAATGATCAGCAGATACATCTTTGTGGGCACAAGGGATAACTAGCTCACGCAACATATTCCTTCTCATTCTTGGTATTGCGAGTTTCAGGATCGCGTGCTAATCGCCCAACCAAAGTAAGTTTGGCAACATCAAACTGTGCCCGTGAACTGGACGAGAAGTGCTGCAAATGGGAGTTAGCATCCGGGTATCACGGTATAAACCCAGAGAAAGGGGAAAGCTTACACGTGCAGAGCGGATTGTCGACGATCGAGAAAGGGAAAACATGATCAGGCCTTTTTCGTAGTCAAGATTTTTGAGTTCGAAAGTAGATTAAAAACCGTGAGTAAAGCGACAAATTGGATTAAAGTTCAACATTTGCTTGTATTTGTCTCTGATCGGTTCCTTGATCTCATGACGCATTGCCACTTGGTCAGATTGCAACTCTGATTTTTTTGCTTAGTATGCTCTCCATCTTCGAAGCATTGTGTTAGGGATATCACACTTCTTCGTGTACTCGCCGTGGCGAAGCAAGCATTTTGGGCATATCGGCTTATCAATAGTCTTGGCGGGGGACTCACAGCTAACCCTGGCCGCTTTTGATGAAATGGGCGAAGCGGATCTCGTTGGTGTCCCCACATCTTCCTTTATAACACCGCCCCCGCGACGCCCAGTTGTGAGTCCTTGATCTCCGCGTCCAGTTGTTCCATTCCACACCGACAACGATTGCACTCGAAACTTCCCGACACGATGGCGGTGGGATTCCTAACCAGAGCATTTCAGGTGTTGATTGTTATTATCGTACGTAATAAATGACTTTGGGTTATTTTTGTGCGGTGGTTGACCACAAACTTTCGTCGGATGTAGGCATTCTTGTACTATCGGAGCGGCAGAGAAATAGGGATATTCTTAGGAAATCCTGATCTCCCAACATCATACTCGGCATACGGAAACGCGTCATCCACATGTAGGGTGGTCCACGACAAAACAAGCCCCAGACTCAAGTTCTGTGAAGATGCTGTTTTGTGGGACGTTACCGATGCACAAGGGACTCAGGAAAGATATCTTCTGGCCGGATGCGATCCTGGACGCAAGAGTTGGAATACTGTAATGGTAAAGAATCATTAGCTTCAATCCCAAATTAGTGCTCATATTGTTACGGTTATCGTAGGGTCCACTGCGCGATCCTAATCCTCGTGGTGATTTATGGTTATACGATTATTCGACGCCCGATGCTTATCCTGCAAGAATTACGCTGGAGGGATATCCCGAAATTGCAGATTTTCACCCTCTGGGAATGGAGGTAACTCAAATTGGAACTGGACAGCCTTCACGCCTCTTCGTTATCAATCACGGCCGGTTCAACTCCACTATCGAGGTGTTTGAGCTGCCATCTCCTGAACGCTTGAAGGAGGAGATAGCATCTGCTTCAATACGAGCAATCTATATTACTACATTAACTTCCCCAACGTTCGTGGCGCCCAACGCTCTCGCGGTCATTTCCCCAACATCCTTCTACCTCACTAATGATCATCGCTTCTCGCGAAGACTACCATGGCCGATAGGAGCAATAATTCCCATTATGGAATCCGTCCTCCAATTACCCCTCGGTTGGGTAGATAGGATAGACCTCACAGAGGACTTGCGTAGCTTAACAGTCACTCGCGTGGCTTCGGGTATTCCATTTGCAAATGGAATTGCCATTTCCCCTAATGGAAAACACGTTGCGGTGGCTTCCAGCTCAAAGATCGCAATATACTACTATGAAAGGGATCCAGAAACGAACACACTTGAATTCAAAACGAGTGTCCCTACCCCGGCTTGTCCAGATAACTTATCATATGGGGATGATGGGGTCCTGTTCGGTGCTGGTCACCCTTCGTTCTTGGCGTTGATCCTGGTGGCAAAAGGCAACGTGCATGCGCTCAGTCCAAGCTGGGCTTGGGCCGTGATACCCCAGGAACTGCAATCCAGCCAAGGAGCATTCGATAAGGCGGACTCCGAGGCACCGATTTCCGCATACTCCAGGGCGCCTATTGTGGAAACACACACGATGAAGTCGGTCTATCAAAGCGACGGCTCCGTGTACTCTTCGAGTAGCACAATCGTGGTAGATCAAAAAGCCAAGAAATTCTTCCTGGTTGGGCTTTATGCGGACGGAATTCTCCAGTGTACGTGTTTTACGTTCCTCGCGCTTATCAAGGGATGAGACTGAACCTACGTGACAGGTACTATCGACAATTAAGCCACGTCTGGAGGAGGCTTTATAATATTGGCTGAAGTTCAGGATAGCTGAAAGCTGGGGTAAGGAGGGTTTTTATGTGACATGACAACCAATTGATGGAACATTCGGGCATGAGGACTAGTTTACGCACTTATTGTGGGATTACTGAAACTGCGCCTTACTTTTTTGTAAATACATACTGTGATCGCCTCGCCGTCAGCATGTCGTAGAGTGACTAATTATTAAGGCCGTGTAGGGTAGTCGTATGACTGATGAATGATCGTTGGATGCACAGGGAGTTACCATTGTTTCGGCCAGCGATTTGGAGACCGATTGTGCTACCGAAAAAGCCAAAGGCGGAGTCGAAATTTTTGTTTTCCGCAGGGTTTCCACAGTGTTGCCACCGCCTCATAAAAGAGGACACAGCTTTTATATTCTAATTCCCTGGATAACATTCTTTGATACCCCATTGTCGTCACTCCTCCTCTATTATTGGGAAACAAGTCTGTGCACGTTCAACTGCGGCGACGACGGGCTCGAATTATCCCTGAAACACAAAAATATAAAACGCAAGCCGACATTTCGAAATCCTCAATCTCTTCAACTCTCATGTTAACCGCACCTCTTCCTCGAGCGCCAGACATGAACGGTCCTCATTCAACCCATCCAGCGGGATCTGCTGAATACTACGCATCGCTGCCCAGTTACATTCCACCGGTATCGTTCGACGCTGGCATCCCGTCATTCCCATCTCGCAGTGGCACCAGCACGCCTGGATCATCCGGCACCAACACCCCTCCAAACGAGATGTTCAACCCGTATCAGCAAGATCCATGGTCGACCGAGCAGAATAAAAGCGTCAAAGTGGAAAGGACTTTTTCACCGGGACCCGAAAAGAAGAGGACAGGTCGATATGCTCAACCAGTCCCAGCAAGGAGCGCCGGAGCAAGAAAGATTGGTTTCGCCACTCCCGAGATGAGTTCTTTGTCCTCTCATGGACCCTCGACGCGTTCCCAAAAGGTTGCTATGGCCAGAGCCGCAGTTCCTCCGGAGAGCTTTGCAGATTCCATTGCGCGTCTCAATATGGCATTAGCTGCGAGAACTGCCAATTTGCCTCCAAAACCGTCGGGTCCGCAGAAGAAGGGACGTAAACAAGCTGCTCCTGTTCTACAAGCACCGCCGGGTCAAATCTATTTTCCACCTCTGAGAAAGCCAGCTCCACCATTCCATAGGGAGTCAGCAAAGTCACCTGCAACACCGCAAAACCACCAGCAGCAAAAGCAGCAGCAGCAGCAGCAGCAGCCGTCGCAGCCACCTGCAGGATCCTACACCCCAGTCACTCAAAATGAAGAACCCGCGACAGCAGAGGTCGCTCCAGCTCTCGAGCGTGAGAGCGCTCATGGACCCACTCCCGAGCCAGCAAGCGTTGTCTTCCCCCACGAAGAAACCCCACCTCCGTCTCGCCCTGCTTCTCGTCCTGCAAGTATGATTCTTCCTCAAACAATTGAACCTCCCCGGACAAGAGCAGCTTCATTCTCCGCTCCTTCATCTAAAACCAATAGACCCCGACTTTCATCCATCATCACTTCTTTCCCTTCACATTCCCTCACCTGGAATATTGAAAGGCCGGAACCCCCAAAACGCGCTAACCAGACTAATGCTGGACGACGTCTTTCCAAGACCCCTTCGGAAAGTGATGCGACGAGGAGAAGGAGACAGTCAAGCGTTTCATCCATCTTCAATCCCTACAAAGCCGGCAATAAAGTAGCGCCAGGACCTCGTCCAGGAGACAGCATGATCGATCTCACCAACACTCCAGGACGACTTACTTCTTCTCCGCCAAGTGACGTGAAGGAACTGAACCCAACCACTCCTGATAAAACCGACAAAGTCGATATCAAAGAGAGGAGGAAGAGTATTTTCGGGCGGATACTTCGGAAGAAGACGGACGAGGGCTCCCCAAAGTCAAAGGCTGGGTCGGATAGCAAGGAGGCAAAGGACAAGGACAAAGAGAAGGACAAGGAAGGATCATTCCACCAACTCTTTGGCGCCTGGAACGGTTCTTCACCCGTCATATCAAGAAACTCCACCCTCTCAGTCTCTACCTCCGAATCGGGAACCAGGTCGAAACGAAGCTCGTTCTTTGCTTTCAGTTCCACTCGCACATCTCCCACTAGCGAGACTAGGAAAACCACGACGTAAGCTTTGAAGACTTGGTCGCGCGGGTTGTCAAAGCACTCAAGGCATATTATCTTCAACATTACCTCAGTTTACTTAATATAATGGATGGTCGAGCGCATGAACTCGGTGACGGTTCACTTAGACCCTCGCCATCCCGACAACCACAACTATCTTCAATATCCCCACTTAGTTTCCCTCAAACACTCTCTATTTATGATGTTCTTCCTGCCGACTCTTCATCAGAGGATCATCCACCTAAGGCCCCAGGAACCCCCAAGTGGGAATACTGATCGGACGCTCCTTACTTTTATGCTCTTGCTCTTTTTCTTCGGCTCTTGCTGGCATTTTCTTTTCTTGCGCTCTAAAAACTTTTTCAGTCAACAACATTCCTTATCGTACCACTCTTGGTTGTATGCATATTACTAGAACACTTACTCGCTTTCTTATGGCGCTTCCTCATCTTTTTTTCACGCACCACTCTTGCATCTGGATTTCTATCGAACCCAGTTATCTATTTCATCAGAACTTCTATTGTACAATTTCCCAGTATTCTCCAGTTCATCTTGAAATTATACCTCTCATCGATAAACATTTTTCTATTCTATCTCGGGTGTGATTACCTCTTTGGAGTCTTCCGCGCTATTCAGTTGTTATCTGATCGGAATGCATATGCACATGAGCCCAATGCATGGGTCATCCACGTGCGTTGTCCACGCTGCACAGCAATGGAATGTAGGCGCACTCTCAGGGCGCTAAAACAGTACAGAAGTACCCCTGTCGTCACCCAGTGACGTTTTATCCTGACCAATGTGTGATCCCGAGGAATACCCAATTTTACAGGGGCGTCTTCCGTCATTTCTCGAACGTCGAGAAGCCTCTAAGCGCTGGAGTATATCAGAGACATGCTTGGAGTTACTATGGTACACATTGACCCACTCAATTCAACTACAAAGTTCCCAATTTGGTTCCGTAGCCTTTGGGCAAAATGATCATGTTTCAATGGGATGTTACACAGAAAAGAGAGAATATAGAATTTTCCAGCATGCCTCAATACCCTTTTATGGACCGAATACTTACGCTAGTTTGTTGTGCCTTGGGCGCTCGAGAAGAGCAGCTTCGGTTGCTGTTGACCCCTGAAAAGAAGACCCGCTCGACAACAACCTGTGTGCCTCGGAATATAAAATAATTATCTTGGCTCTCCTTCCTAGGTTCTCCCATTCCCCTCGTCCACTACTGACAAGGCAAAAAAATCACAATAATGCGCGGCGTTTCACTCCTTTTTTCTCTCTTCGTTGCTCTCAACGTCGTCGTCGCAGACAGTCCTGCTGGCGAGCTCCTTCCTTTGCTGGAGCCCAAGGCTAGGAAGTCATCCTTGTCAGATCGTGACTTGGGAATATTTATCCCCAAGCACAAAGCGTCCCCTGGTGTAACCCCAGGTTTCACGCCAAGAGGTAGTGGTCTAAGTGTCAGACAGAGTTGTGGTAACAGCGCCTATGGACTCTGTCCTAGCAGGGACTACTGCTGCCCCGTCGGTGAGTTAACGTGGTCATTATAGTTACACTTCAAATTTCTTAACTCCATGGGGGATTCGTAGGTGGACTGTGCTGCTCAAGCACCGAAACTTGTTGCGACAGGGGATTCCGAGTAAGACCTTTTTTACCTAGGTCGCGTTCAGGAACATCATTAACCCATTTCATCTCAGTGCTGCAAAGGCGGTGACTGCTGCCCTAACACGTGAGCCTCCTATTTTTCAACTTCCATTACGGTGTTATTGACATCAAGGGAACGCGATTCAGGCACAACTGTGTAGTCGTCGATGGACAAGAAGGCTGTTGCCCAATTGGTAAGGTCTGCTCCGCCAACGGCAGTCAATGCGCCGATCCTGGATACATCAAATGTGCTGGAGAGAACTTCTGCTGCAGTATGTCATTCCTTTAGTTATAGTTGAGCAGACGATTAACAATTTTTGCTATTTGCCTCCAGAACCTGGTGCTCGATGCTACCGCGATTCAGATGATCAACCTAAATGCGGTGAAGGAGGAGATGTCACTACCAGAGTTCAGACCACTATTCGCACTACCAGAGTGGTCACAGAGGTCGAGACATCCATTGAAGTCGAAACCACGTCTGTCAGGGCTTCCAATCCCTTCACTACCACCGTCATTGATATCGTGGATAGCCCTACTACCACTATCATCGTCGGTGGAGGAGTTCCTACTACCATGTCACCCTTCCTGCCTCGAAGCTCATCCAGCACCACCTCCGCAAGAGCTGCTGCCACGACTAGTGGAGTCCTTGGTAACAGTGGACTAGTAGGAAACACCGGCACAAGTGGCGCAACCTCTCTTAGCAGCTCTGTCGGAATGACTTTGACTGCCTTGGTCGTTGGCATCGTTGGTACCTTTGGTGAGTACATAAACTTGCTTTGTTACTAGACGCGGTAACTGATGAAATTTGTACAGTTCTTGCATAACGTTTTCCACATGAACTCATTGAAATCGCTGTCTATTTATTGTACAAGTACGCACTCTGTTTGTTGAAAACCAGCAAATTACGACACGCTTTGTGAACAATCCTTTGTTTTTACTTGATTTCCTTTAGTTGATGTTTCGCTTTACTTTCTTGGAGCTTTCATGTCTGGAATCTGTTCTTGGTACATGGTAGTGTATATTTTCTGCCAATATAGGATGATTCGAGAGCTAGTCAAGTGTGAAACTACGATACAACAAATGGAAGGTCCAACACATAGCTTTAGAGATAGACAAGATAAAAACGTTACGCCCCAAAGAGTAGGAGGGGATTACAGACAATCAATTAGCTTAATCAACGTAAATAGGCTCTCCAGCGAACTTGGCTTTTGGTACATAGTCACTCGCTTCTTGTCGCGTCCTGACTGATGAATGGAACAAAGGCGAGCGTTGATGGATATGACGACCTC
This sequence comes from Tulasnella sp. 419, assembly GCA_019633455.1. Taxonomy (NCBI): domain Eukaryota; kingdom Fungi; phylum Basidiomycota; class Agaricomycetes; order Cantharellales; family Tulasnellaceae; genus Tulasnella; species Tulasnella sp. 419. Next base: position 47,467 of record WSUA01000079.1, read on the forward strand.
GGCCAAAATGAGGACTGGTAGAAGGAATCATTAGAAAAGCTGCGAATTGATTGTCCGACCGCAACATACCTGAATGCTTTGTGCCATCTCCCATACTCGTCTTGGTAACTTCTTCGCAGAGGAAGCAACTCGAGAATCCACCAAGCGAACTTCTCCTTAAGCTGATCATATTTTGGACTAATGGCGTCGTTGAACCCATGCTCTTCCTTTGCAGTGCGTATACTAGAATCTGTCGGCTCTGTAAAGTGGGTACCAGAAGGCCCGGCGGCTGTACGAGTTGCCGAAGTTGGAGATGCCATATAAGAAGTACCCTTAATAGTCTTTGCCGCGAGTGGAGAATCTCCAAGTGGTGACTGTGGATTATTGGTAATCGTGCCAACACTGGTTTCGATTTTCTGGATCCTCGTGATTCTGGAATCCTTTTTCTTAATGGTTCCACCAGCTTCAGAGGGGAGTTTCTGCCATCCTGTGCCTGGAGAATCCGATGTACTGGGAGCTTTAGAGGGATCTTTGGTGAATCTAGAGCCTGCGGGAGTGGACAAGTAGTGGTCCCGACGGATTTCAGAGGGTGCATTGGGGTCAATACCCATATCACAGAGTAGCTGTGGCTTGAGGTTGATCGATGAATGGTCAATTATTTCATTGAGCATCCAACGAAGAGATGGTCCCGCTAAAGAATTGGTGATGGCATTCGAGACACTACCACCTCCAACATCTACGGAAGTCACGTGATGATTAATCTCAGCGGAACCTGATCGTGAAAAGTTGCTCACCAGCGTGGCACCCAGCGAACCATACTTCCTTTATATCAGTCAATCGGACTGGACGCTTTATTTTCATGCTCCCTGAGGTGTCTTGACGCCTTGGTTCACCTTCAGTTTCATTCTCGTTTGCTGTATCCCCGTTGCCCTTCGTCCATCCCGTAACTTCATCAGATACCGCTCTCAGTATGTTACCCACAACCTCGCTGACACCTCCTTCATCATCCTCAGACTTGATGGCCGTTCCTGCTTCTGGATCATTCTTAGCTGATTTCACATCTGGTGCTGGACGATGCCACATGTTAGCGTTGAACTTTACACGTCGCTCGTCTAGAGCCAAAGCATGACGGAATGTCTTGACGATTGTGTTGGATGACGTAAAAGGAAGGTGGCGAGTGTAGAAGATTCCGACAGAGGATACAGTGTCCCTACGCGTACCTTTAGCATCACAGAAATTCGAGCTTGTTCGATTCTTTCCACATACCATACTCCGATAAAGTCAATTTCTACTTCCTTTGAGAACGTTTTCTTGAATCCTTCGCTTCGGTGATTTCCGTTTTCGCTCATATCGGCGTAGCGTTCATATGCAAAAGGTATCTGCTCAGTGTTGGATTTGGGTAGAAGGCCAACCTGCACGCAAGAAACGATTGTCAGCTATTTAATCACAGCAATCATAGAAGTGAATTGATTGACCTTGTGAAGCATTCCTGCAAGACATCTTGCGGTATAAGCACCTCGAGAGAATCCAAAAAGACAGATCTTATCGCCAGGACGATAGTTCTCCATCAAGAACTTGTAGCCACCCATAATCTATATAGGATCCATGGGTTTAGTTACCTAATTTCATCTTATAGCGGGAAAGACTCACGTGCGCGTCAAGGTACCTAAACCATGATAGGCAGATTTGTCAGAACTACAAACAACCGCACCGTAACTCATGTTTAAGCTCCTACCATGCAACAGCCTGATCTAGGACAAGAGCGATCTTGCGAAGTGTAGGCGACAAAACCACGGATTCGGAGACGTAAGTTCCTTTTGGAAATGTCAAGGTTCATATCAAACGTTTTAACTCCATATTGAACAGTATACCCACCTAGTCCTGGCTGATAATAGACCAACTGCTTTTCCGGATCATCTTTTTCAAGCAATGAAAATAGACGGATGATGTTTGTGTTTGTATCATCGTAACTATCAGCTGTCCCATCAAAGCATAGAACAAGCGTTCTAGGTTCCCCAGTTGACCCAGTGGATGCCATCAGTGAGAAAGATGAAAAACTCAAGAGATAGAGAAGAGTTATCGAGGAAGCCTGTGCCCTTTTATACTTGAGAAGGGCGGTACACACATCCGGAAATCGAATCATCCGTTGCTTTAGCGCCTATACGAACTCACAGGGGCGGGCAGAAGCGCTGGATTCTGAGATAGCTCCTAATATAAGCTCTCAGTAGGTTTCAATCGACTCAAGCGACTCGTACATGCTTAAAGCAACGATGAAAAACTCGATCACCATACGATAAAATGCGCACCTCAACAAAATTCTATTCGAAAGATGGCCTACTAAATGCATGTTCTCTTTGCCACCCGCTCATGATCGGCAAGGAACATTTCTTTATAAGTCGGCAATTCCGGGCAGCACGGCTCATGGCGCTCCGTACTATTATAAAACTACCCACCGCCTCAGGATGGCGCATGAGCATGGAGAGGGTGGTTGGATGATCTCGGTCATCCTGGTGGTTGGACCGAGTACCAAAAG
>WSUA01000792.1:0-10031 GCA_019633455.1 Tulasnella sp. 419
TCTAACTAAAACATGTAGCCCTTCGAAAAATCATGTAAAAATTAGCTAGGTTCGGGTGTTCTCTATGAATAAAATGGATTTGACATGTATTGTAAAAAAAACCTTGCCGCTTGCCACGGCCTATCTCGATGCAAGCAAGGTGAATCTGCCGGCGAAGCTCGGCGTTACCTCTAGTCACCTTGCTTGTCAAGGTCAATTGTCAGACCAACCCCCCAATCCGAGCCTGGGATGCGAAAATTTCTCATGTAATACGTGTCTATTTTTTCTTGTTCTCACGCGCCACCCACATTCATAACTGCACCTTCCCCTCCGATCTGCCATTCTGTTGGCATTTTTGGGGCTCAACAGCATTGTCTGCTATCCCATACCTGCCATTTTGTCCCTAATTTTCAAGAAATCCCTCATACATTGGCGATTGTATCACGTGTGATCACGTTTTTTGACTCAGCATTAAGCTTGCGTCATCATCATCGGAGTTTCAAGCGTTGTTTGAGCTTGCTTCAACCACTTCTTCTCGTTTCGGTTTCATCCCCTCTGAGTCCACGCATGCTGTTTCAGGAATCAGCATCAGCTTCGGATTGTACAACTTTGGTATCTGCTACCTGTGCTTTGCTTTCCCCCGAAGTTTGGTGTTCGGAGTCCCAGTGGTACTCCTATGTCTTTGTAATGGAGAACCTGCATTGCAGTGTTACTCCTCTAACTTGGGAGCTGCATTTTCGTGCAGAGGACCTTGCTTCATATTGTTGCATGGCCTGTATTGCATGTCGACTAGCAGACGCTTCCGCTGGCGTTCCGTCGCATACGGACTTACGGACTTAAAGATCCATGTACGGTTAGGACCCTGACCGTACTTGGAACTTTTCGGCCGAAATCTCTATGGGTCGACGTCGCAGTCAATTGGCTACAGAAGATGTCCACAGCAGGGTTGGTATACCCTTAACGAAGCACCTTCGTCAGTGTTGCTGTACGTTTTTGGGTGATCATGAATGACCACCAACTGATGTCTACAAGTAATTGAGAAAATACATTTGATATTTTCAATTATTGTTGGTTCGTTCTACCGTATTCATCTATCCTAAGCGATTTCCTTTTTCCTTTGATCCCTTTTTTTGCTTTACCCTCTCTTCCCAGCCCCTCTTTGTCAACTCGTTGAGTCGCTCTAATCGTCTGTCTTCCTGTCTTAGGAACTCGCAGGGATGATGTGTCAGCAAGTTCGCATCAAACTCGCGAAGCAATCGGATGGTGTCCCGACCCGAACTCCTTGACAGCGCGACATACACGCTGAAAGATGAAATGCACTGCGTTGGTGGTTTTGCAATGTCCACTATGATGTGCGAGATCGTTTGCCCTTGGGATCTATAGTTGGTAAAACTGTATGCGGGTGTCATGGGCAGCTGAGTGCGTCTAAATGCTTTCTTTTTTCCGCCAATGTTTCCTTGATATGTTCTGGACAGAGGTTCAATTGGGACGATGTTGTCCTCCAACCCTGGGAGTCGATAACCAGTGGCTCGTTCCATTCGGACTAGAACGTATACCGGAGGGTGGCGTAGCACAACATTTGCCAGTCTTCTATCATAGCCATCATCGCGTTCATCAAGCACGATGCCAACTATTTCTCCTCTTGATCCATTCGCAATTTCCAAATCCGTTTGCACATTCACCGTGATCAACACCTTCATCCCGATAGCAATTTGCACCACGTCAGGTAATTGGTTTATTGCTTTGCCTGTTCGCTTTTCCAATCTCGTATTGATCATTTCCCATCGTTCATGTAGAGTCAACGGCCTGGTTCCTGCTGTATCCTCCGCATAACATGTGAAAATCGTATGTCCCGTGTTTATGCAATGTTTTTCCGTTGCTGCATAGTTCCATTGTGTTCTGACCGAGTGCCTGGGTGTAACCAGGATGGCTTCACTCCAAGGAGCGGAAGAAAAATCGGGTTTTTCCGCATCCGAGTCTTCATTTCCGAGGATCTGCTTTTGCAGCATTGCAATGTCGTCGTGTGTGCATGCTCCATGACGCAATCGGCGGAGAAAACTAATCCATACAGCATCTTTGACCCGCATCTGCTCCTTCAGTATCACTACCACTTCAAATTTCTCATACAACTTTCTCCCAATCTGCTCTTCTACGCTATCTCCCGGTCGATTAGGCCAATACAAAGGTGCATTTTTTCGGCACACAACGGGTGGAAACTGATGAAAATCTCCAGCGATTATGACGTTGATTCCTCCAAAAGGTTCATCCGTGCCAGCTTCTTTGGCCATTGTAAGAAGATTCGACAGTTTCGCAAGCCGGATCCGCGAAACCATGGATATCTCGTCAATGATCAGGTACCATATTCCAGAGAGTCTCTCGGTGAGTATTTTCATCTTCTTTCTCGACGGTTCTCTTCCGTTTATTGACATCATTGCTAGTCGATGCAACGTTACTCCTCCAATCACCGCAGCTGCAATACCGGTGTATGCAGATTTCGCGAGACTGTTCCTGCACTTTCTCTGCGTGAACATATCTGTGAGTGTTTGAATCACTTTGGATTTACCAGTGCCTCCCTCCCCTTGCACCTGCATCAGCAACTGTAGCGGCTTCTTCCCTCGCATTGTCTCTGACAAATGCCGCTCAACAATGTCATATGCTCTCCTTTGGTCTTGCTGCAAGTCCTCAATATCGAGAGCTTCCATTTCTTCCCCTGCCACCGTGCTCTCAAGCATTGCATGTTGCATTTCCCGTTCCTCATTTTCATCTTCGTCCCACCAATCGTCATCATCAACTTCATCCAAATACTCGACTGAAGGTGGGGCCTCGGGTGCATCGCTTGTGCCGTTGGTACGTTGTTGCAACTGGTTGTCCTTGCGTCTTGAGTATTGCTCCATTTCTGTCTTCCATAGCTGCAGCTTTGTTAGTTCATCACCTGTTGCTGCTCCCACTTTTGTCCCAGGGGGTGTATGTGTTTGGTTGCTGACACTTTCATTTCCAAATATTTTAGCCGCTTTTGCTATGGAAATGGCTGCCGAACCGTGTTGGAATTCTCGTTCACTCATGTGGCCCTTTAGGATCAGTGAGTGTAGATCGGCTTCTGTTATTTGGGGTTGCATCAGCTCATCCATTTCGTCGTCACCCACATCTTTATCACTTTCCTCATCGTTCTCATCAACTTCAATCCGACGTCTTTTCCTTGATCTTTCTTCATCATCTTCAAATTGCTCTTGAAGATCCTGTCGTTCTCGGTCAGCTGCTTCCATGCATTCATAATACAGCTGGATGTTCCCCGCGATGCAACGTTGTTTATCAGTAGCTTGCACCATAAACTCTTCGAATGCGTCATTCCAGGTTTCGTTCGGTTTCTTCAAGGACTCCAACTTTCTCCATGGCTTTAGCAATGCCAGCATCGAAGTGCAATACAGCTCTCGTATACTAGGATCATCGTTGCGGGGAAAGTAGGGTCCTACAAAAGAAGGATGTGTGTTATGCTGATTTCCTTTCACCACTCGCTGAAATTGTTTGGACCGGGGATGCTCTGCAAGGTAACTGGATCGCTGACTCCGCCCTTTGACTCCACCACGTGCTGAATGACCTGCTTTCCCTTGAGCTTTAGATATCCCTTCCTCGTACGTTCCCAGACACATGTCAAGAAACGAGAAACTTTCAAGTTCTGTTCCACGCAACGCGTAATCAATAACCTGCGAACGATAGTTGATCCGACCTTCGTTGTCTATTATGACATGTATGTCCTCCCCTTCCTGCATTCTGATCAGATGGTTTCTAACGTTGGTGCCAGTAAGTGCTCACCTCAGTGGTGTTGAAACAAGTTGCAACGTTGTGCTCCTCAGCTAATGAATTTGCATTGGCATTCTCTAACTCTGCGAGACATCTTTGCTACTGGTAAGCTCCGAATAGTTTCATTTTTGGTTTGCCAACACTCACCTTTTCCGCTTCCGACTACTGTTTCCAGTGGTTGCTTGCAAATCCGGGTTTGCTTGTGTCAGCTCATGCAATACGGCATTCCAGTATATCGGAATGTGACGATGTGACGTTTTCTTGTCACCCCAACCCATGAGATATGACATCACCTGTGGTCCTGAAAACTCCGAACCGCCATTGATTGCATTGAGAGCGCGGAACACCACCAGCCGGCTTCGATCCTCCGCGTTCCTCTGTTGCTGCTCGTCATTCAAATGGTAAGCATGCCCCTTGGCCATCAATGCTGACATATTGTGTGACTTTTGTTGTTTCTTGGTCTGATAGCATGTCGAGTACCACGTGATATTTTTGGTTTCTTCTCCGTTCGTTAGCACTTTGCCATCTAGGTTGCTTCGAAGACATATCAACAAATCGGGGATCCAAGCGTTGACATATCCGTAAGTCCTTCGTGAGCCCCACGTGCCGTTTTCTTGTACAAAGTCATGCTCGACCTTGCTCCAGGGAGCCCGTCGCTTGCACTTCCATTGCCCATCCTTACTCTTTCGAAGACAAGTGTTCTGACTGCACGTGTGCATCTGCACCGATCGCACTGCCCGCACTAACAGGTCCTCCTTTTGCTGCTTGTAGTCTGAGCGGTCCGGATCTGGTGGACGTGAATAAGCAATCTCACTATCCTTCGGCATCGCTTTTATGCAACCTTCATCCGCAATGCGGTTGTGATGTGAGTGCACGTTGTTTTTTATGAACTGCACAATTCGTTGTCTGAACTCTTCACTCTGAAGAAGTTCGCGCAATTCCTGCGGCGTTGGAGAATTGGCCAACCATATCAACATGTGGATGTGCAACGTCCCCCTTCCTTGAGCTTCCACCACCCCATAGTACCCTGTCACCCTCCCAAAGATCCCCACACCGCTTTCCACTCGATTTCCTCGCACCTCAACCTTCAACATGGTTACCAATATGGTGTTGATGATGAAGTTGAAAAATTTAGCAGCGGCATAAGGATCTGCTGCTATGTTCTGAGCTCGCTTCTGGGTGCAAGGTCCAGCAGTCCGAATAAAGCGGTCCATGTCAATGTCTTCCCCTGCAAAAATTTGCGCTATGGGATCGTGGATGTCACTCGGGTTGAGGGTGATCCACAATGCTGGTCCACCAAGCATGGCCACCGTTCCCCATATTTGGGCCCGATATGAATGACGCGTTGCATCAGAGCCCATCACTCGACTGCCGGATGCAAACACATGTTTTCTCAGCGTCCTCATCCGCTCATCGCTCAGTTTTTGACCGGCTCCTCTTCTTTCTGCGCCTTCTCAAAGTCTACCTGTGTAAGGCTAGAAATGGTATGTGACACTCGGCTGAAATCCTTGCGATTCATTTGGACTCGTGCTGACGCCAGAGCCTGATGCTTTCGCAGAATGCCGAACATTACAAATGCAAATGAGTGATGCTTCCTAAATCGTCGATCCCAATACTGGAGGCTCCATTGTACATGTGAGTGCAAACTGACCACACTCTCGCGTTCTCCCTCCAACCCCCCAACCCCATAGGGAAACAAGCAAGGAAATGCAGCCTCTGAAAAGTTCATCTTGACGAAAGGACCCCCAGGTTCCGATCTTGCGAAGTCTGAAACAAATTTGCTCCCACAACGCACAGCATATCCGCCCTCGCTGCTGGGGTCATTCATATTTGCGAGTGCATACATCATCAATTCCCTGCTTGATAACGCTGACGTATCTTCGTCTGCACAGCCTAAGTGTCTCAGTGGAATTACATCTGGGTCGTGTTGTTCATTTCCTATAACGTTTGCAACTGAGTTGCTGTGCCGCAACACTACAGCAAAATAATGATTTGCAACTTACCTGAGTCCCTGGCCCGTTCATTGACCTCAACTGCTCCTGGTTCGTTCTCTTCATTAATTACAACTTCATCGTCTGGCTGAACATAACCCTCTCTCTCTTGCATTGCAACATCAGCATCGCAATTTTGCATCACTGCACCCAACAACTCATCCGGAACATCATCCTCAGGGAGCATACTCATCCGACTTGCATCAATGGTAACATCTTTGTAATGGGTATTGTTCTCCACCAGCCACACCAGAGCGGCATGCACAAACCTCCGCCTCACAGAAAAAGTACTCTTTAGCCAGTGTGGCTTCAACTTTCCAGGCCCGACAAATGTAACCGCAATCAGGTCATTGAGCACGTTGACATTGTGAGGTAACAACTTGCCCTCAGCCATGTCAACTATTGCCTGTGTGTTGTGCTCGTATGTCGTAACATTGCCTTTGATGCCATTCTGCACCTCACTCTCTTCAAACCACCCTTGCTTGGGGTATAGCTTATATACCAAGCACCGAGGCACGTATCGAGCAACAAGCATCTGCTCCGGAACTGTGAGTGATGCCAACTCCTTCGGCATTGCACCAATCCACATGTTGTTGCCCAGGCTCAATGTCGGACGCTTGTTTGCTTTCAATTGTCGCAAGCAGCTGTCACACATAGGTACGGCTGCACTTTCTCCAATTGCAGTGAGTGCACTCCTCTCTATGAGCATGCCTTCCGTCAGCTGATGAGCTGGATGATGTTTGCAAGGTGACAACCAATGCGGGTTTGGTATGTTGTCCAGCCGAATGAGAGGCGTGCATTTTGCAGGCTGCTCTAGTGCACACGCTCCGCAGGTACGATGAAGCAAAGCCTCGTTTGATGTAGCGCGAATAAAATCTCGGTGACAGGCCTTTCTTTCGTCTTCTGTGGGTGGCTCCATGTATAGACTTGGGTTGCGTCCCCACTCCTCCTCCTCCTCCTCCTCCTCTCCCTCCTCCACATCCTCACCATTGTTGTTGGAAGTATGTACGACTTTTTGGGGCTTTGGCTGCCATTGCGCAGCTTTTTTTGCCTCCACCAACGGTTTCAAAACAGACTCTACATGTTGTGCTTGAATGTGAAGGAGGCCTTCATATAGTGCTGAACGACTCCTTTTGGCCCCACGGAGGAACGTTCCACTGGGAAAGGCTTCATAGATTTCTTTTGCTGTGAGCAGGTTCAAGTTCAAGTGCTCAAAATGACTCATAGTTAACAATAATGATGTTGTGGCCGCAGCTGCAACGCAATGGAAAAAATTAACCGCAAGTACAATCTTTATTCGTTCAGACTGATTGGATACATATATGCAAATGACTGGGTCCCCTGCCCTGCCTTTCTCCCGACATGACTCCGATATGTGTTTCACCAGTCACCTCCTGACAAATAAACCAATTGATCTGACAGTCATATCTCCCACCCCAAAACAGCAAAATTCGTCCCTCCAAAAGACTGTTCACCTCCACCAGTGTATTTGCATAATCGAGTGACATACGAGGCCCGTGTGTATGAAGAACACAAAGGATGCGGCCCAAGAGCTGTGGAGAGAATGTCACCTGAATTGTATTGACAAGTGGCCTGCAAGTCAGCCTCCATGGTACAAAACTAATGCAGTGCTCGTGCAACTCACTTCGTTCAGTTTAAGGAAGCGCACCATGTCTTCTGAGGAGGGCGTCTCTTTGGACTTAGCTCTCACCGAATCTTTCCATTGCCGTGCTTGTCACCTTATGTGTAGCCATGGTTCTGTCACTGTAAGCGGACATGCACTATCATCTGACATGAATGACAAAGAATGCAGAAAGCTTAACAGCGTCCTCCGTCCATTTTCTCCCTGGCGGTGCAGTACTATTGGTAGATGCCATCTTTCTGTGAGTGTCTTACTAATGAAGCAAATCACATCCGCTGATGTCGGACCAACTCAAATGCTTGACTCTCCTGTCCCCAGATATGATGCTTCGGTGTTACGGAGGAAAAAAGGATGTGCAATCATGTGTGCCGATGAGTTCAAAGGCACCTGACCTAGGTGTCTCAGACTCACTCCACGATAGCACTTTATGCATCACTTCTGTTGATAACAGGCAAAGTGAAATGTTAAATACCGACCTCCGTGCGCAATGTATGTGACATCACTCTCCTTCATGTGACCTCCCATGCCTTGCAACAACCTAACATCTAGCAATCTCCGATGTTGTCCGGAGGGATTTGTTTATCTCCTTCTACCATGTCTTGGTGAGCACTTTATGTTATCGGTGTCTGCAAACCCTCCCATGTGACCTTTGGAGCGCTGCTTTTTGCTGTGCTGGCGTCTCGTTATAACCACTCAAATTTCGGCGTTCATCCGTCCGGCTTCTTCCTCCTCCTGCCTTTGTGTACTCATCTTGAGATCTTCTGTTGCAATCTCTCTGCCATGGCTGAAAGCAACGTCAATGCCTCAAACCCCTCCACTGACTTGCCTGCCGGTGAGTTTGATTTTGAGCCTTTGTCTTTGAACATGTGTGATTCTTAACTGACTTCGTAATTTACAGCAGTTTCTCCTCCTCTCCTTTCTGTTGCCGAGGTTGGTGCAGATCTGATGGAAAATCCTGCCTACCTTGGCACTCAGACGGAAAAGTGGTCTGACAAAGTGTCTTGGATCGAAGATCCCTACCACAGGGGTGCCGTTGTGGCCATTGCAAAGGAATCGGGCTCTGTTGACCCTTTTGACTTTGCAATCATTGGTGAGTGTTATATAATTAGATGCCCCCTCCTCTTTAGTGCTCACCCGTCTGATGTATAGGCAGGATCTCTGCAAACGGCAACAACCTCAAGGCCCATGGCGACTTCAATCCTGAATTTACGAATCCTTTTGAAAAGGCCAAGGTTTCCTTCCTGTTGTCTTCTCCAATGAACGTCTTTGCGCTTGACTCCCAATGGGACTGCTACATTGACAACTTGCTCCGTTTGAAAGACAACGGCGCTCCTCCTGGGAACATCAAAATCGAGGGAATTCTAGTGGAGTCCCCTTATCCTTCTATCCCTACCTCGGTCAGACTTGTTTGGCATTTGTTTCTCAACAGGGAAGATGTGAGTTTCTCTGTGTGCTTAGTGTGCCCGGTGCCCATCAAGTGCTGACATTTGTATTTCCGAACCTGCTTCCAGCTTGCTCAGGAGCATAGGTCTGCCCTTGTTGAGGGATCTGTGGAACGTAAGCGATTTAATTTTGCTGCGGTTCTTGCATTGCTTTTTTTTGACGCCACTTTGCTGCTCCTCATCAGATCCCTATCGCGTTGGTTCGTACACCATCGAGAATTGGCCCGTTCATCCTGACTATGTCCAGTACCGTGATGCCATTGCAGAAGACTTTGTCATCCGTCCCCTTCCTGTCTATACTCGTGGCATGGCTCGCATGCTGGATCCTACCGAGTATTCACGCATCGTCGGCTGCACCGTGCCTGCATCTTACTGTGTCAGGCAGTATGTCATCCGCGACAAAGGCCATCAGAAGGCGGTCTTCACAGCCTACTTGAACTCCATGGAAATCCTCGAACGCCCGCCTCCCCCTCCGGGTCCATCCAAGATGCTCTCCTCGCCCTTGTCTCGCAAGGTGGCTGCCATTCATGAAGCAAAACAGAAGGGTCAGCCTCCGGACGATGGTGACAGTGCTCAGACTCAGCACTCTCCTGACAATGGGGGTGTTACTGATTGCAACGCGGCCGCTGGCAAAGGCGAAGGAACCTCGCGGAAAAGAAAGAGATAAGTTGGGTTTGCCCAAAAAATAACATCTCAGAACGTTCGTGTGTTTGCATAGGGTTCAGAACCTGTCTTGGACCGTGTCTCCGCCTATTCATAATGTCCCAAAAAATTTTCTGCTTCTGTAAAATAAACATGTAGCACTTGGAAAAAAATCATGTAAAATTTAGCTAGGTTCTGGTGATCTCGGAATAAAATCGTTTTGTCATGTTGTGTTGTATAAAAAGGGCCTGACGGTGCGGTTCTCGATGCAAGCAAGGTGAATCTGCCGGCGAAGCTCGGCCTTACCTCTAGTCATTCACCCCGGATATTTTTACAAGGCACAACTCAGGCCTGGGATGGGAATTTTCTGATTTTTCCACGTTCTATTATCTCGTTCTCGTACTTAACCATCGTAGCGGCGCGGGGCGCGCCAGGTCCCCGATTCTACGGTAATATAATAATGGAGATAGTAGATTCTGTGGCTGTCGGTCTGGGGAAAATGGCAGGTTGGAGTTACCTGCTGCCTGGTTTTGTTAC
>WSUA01000797.1:0-10006 GCA_019633455.1 Tulasnella sp. 419
TCAACTGATACCACATACTTCCAACAGCTGCACAGATCCTCCTTAAGCGCCTCATGATGAACGCAACATGGCTAGAAATATCATTTATTAGCACGTTGGTTGTTCCCTGAATAGTAGCAACCCACGTTCCAAGAACTCCACTGTAATAATGAAGCTCATCCACGACAACTAGCTGGAGATTCTTGAAGAACCTGATGGGACTAAGTACGTCAATAGTCGCAGAAAACATTGGATTCTTACCCTCGCCACACATCCTCATGAGGGAGAATACCCGCGTGAAGCATATCCTATAGTACAGCTGTATTCAGCTTCAGGTACGGATGAACTGCGCACCAACACGCACAAAATTTGTGAAGATGACAGAAGCCGTCTCGCGGATACCTTGAACGTGACTTGATTAGTTTGTATTGTGAAGAAGACCAATCTACTCACCTGTACGTAGGTCCATTGGTGTATCACCATCGTAAGTAGCTACCTGTGAATTCAATCAGCCTCGTTATCCATCATCCTATCAGCCACAATCTAACCTGGATTGACTCCAGACCTGGGCACCTGCAGAGAAGTTGCTCTAAAGCGGTCTTTTGATCCTGAGCCAGCGCTTTTGTTGGATAGATAAAGATGGCCTTTGAGTCAGGGTTTTCCTCCAGAAATGTTAAAAGTGGCACCTGAGGAACGTGCATCAGGATACATCATGGGCAACTGAGTCCCCGCTTACTTGGTAAATCACACTTTTACCGGAAGCCGTTCCGGTTGATACGATTACGTGTTTTCCTCCCAGGATTGCATTGATCGCAGCGGCTTGATGCGAATAAAAGCTACCGATGTTCCGGAAGTTTAACAGTGCAGTTGCAATGGAGTCCGAAAGAGGTTGAGACAGTTGCCCTACAGCAATCAGGTTTATATTACGGGATAACTATTGAGAACTGCGGGAGAAAACTCACCCCAAGCTGGCTCCTTTGCATCAAAGACCCGCCTTCCAACAATTTGTTGCCTGTAATCTTCACTGAACTCCATTTCCGTAATAATGTCTCCGATCGATTCACGGGTTTCAGGTTTCGGAATTGATTTTGAAGGCGATAAATCTTTCCCTGGAGAGGGGTGTGCCGTAGGATCGATTGGAATATGATCCCTCGCGGCTGAGACAACCAACGAGACAGGGTCCTCTGCGTCAGGAGTGGAGTTGCAGGCCAAGATCAATCTTTCAGATGTCTTTTATGAGAGCTTGTTTACCAAATTGTACTGTATTACTCACTCGTTGACTGCGTGAGCGAAGCGCTCGTTCCGTTTTTCAATCAGTTTCTTGAGCGCCTGAGGAGTTAGACTTGGTGGAAGGGAATACGAATTGAGTGGACCTCTGTTGTAAGAACCCAAAATCAGACCTCTTATCACGTAGCTGCAGAATAAACCTGTCTGACGATGATTCCTTCTTTCCTTTCTTCTGTTCTACAAAGTCTAAAACTAAGACTTGTTCATCATCTTTGATACTCGAAGTTTGAGGTGCATAGATATCATCATCGCGTCCTGACTTGGATCTCCCTTCAGGTTGACTCCCTTTGTCTGAATGGATGCGGAGGTCTGCTGCAGGAATATACGCGAATCGGATGAGCTCTGGGATTATGGCTCTGGCAGAGGGATTTCAGATAATGTTACGTCATGATGCGCGGCTATAGCTTACTTGATCTCAGCAACGTTGGCTAACTCCAGAGGCCTATGAGATTCAATCGTTATTTAACTAAGAAATAGTAGTGAGCCGGAGATAGCGCACTTTTTGGTGATCCCTTCCACTGATTTTCGGACCACCGAAAAGGTTGTAGCAATATGCTGTCTAGAGGAGCAAAATGCAATTACAGTGTTCAATGCCTGTGCACCGTCAAATTCCCATCGTTAAAATGAAGCATTTACACAGGTTGAGCATGTGCTTACTTTAAAGATCCTGAATAGCTACAAATAATAGCAGTGTAACACCTTTTGTGATGAAAAAGTGGTTCATACATACATCGTGAAAATGCTGAGGCCATTCAGTTGAGATGACGTCATTGTTGGCCTTCTCTTTACCCTTTCCCTTCGACTTTCTGGTAGCGGTATTGACACCGTTCGTCGCGGATTCCGGATCTCCCGAAGCTACGTCGCTGGTGTCATCTTGCTCCAATGAGGTGGGGGACTCTTCTGATTTTTTTTCTGAACGTCTAACACGCTTTGCCTTAGCACCGGTAGGATTACTAGAATCTTTACGTTTCCCCCGGGTCGAACCTGTCGCGGATGACATGCAAAGGTTCAGGTAGAATCAAGGTAGAATATGGTGTTGTGGAGGCGGAACCGACGGGGATATCGGTGTCGGAGATGTGATAGAGCAAGCAAGAACAAGCAAACATCGACTTTTAAACCCGAAAGTTTGTTGCCCATAACTTCGACTTGAATTTAGAGGTGAGCCGTATCAACAAGGAATGATGTACCAAGCTGATCCATAATATATTGCGCAGAAATCTACAATGCGACCATCCCCCAAATCACTCGGCGGCATCATTTCCCGCACCTCGCTCCCCCCAAATGCCAAGGTTCTACCATCCACTCTACCTACCCTAAACCGAGCACGTCAACCAACGGTAATAGATCAACTGGTTGCACGCCGCACAAAAGCCTTGGCAGAGGGAAGGCCCTACCCTTCCAATCTTCGCTTGGAGGAATTCAAGGACACACGTCAAGTCTGGCACGGAATTAGCAGGGATATGCGCAATGAATTGAAGTCTTTGCTGAAGGAGCAGTGACATAAATATTATTAGGAGGGACGATGCGTATGTAGTAGGGTGGATGTAGGGCTACGCAGAATGCACTATCTATAGAATCAGCATTTATGACCCATTCCCTAAGACTTGACTTCCTGGCCAAAGAGAATTTTGCCTCGGTGATTGAAACCAGCAAAGCTCGGCCTAGAGTCCATTTCTTCAATCGTGCTGCGTGACATATCAATCAAAGTCGAGTTGGTTCGCATTGATGCATAAGAATCGTGAGATCTAATGCAATTGTGCAGAGGAGGCGGAGTACTCACCGCTTTCGCATCTCACTCGCCCATGTAATCTCTTTCAACGGTGGAGCGTGCAAAGTCACACCAATTATAAAGACAAACAATGAAAGGAAGCATTCAATCACAATCTGCAAAAGACAATCATCCAGATCGGCTGAGTATCTGATAGTGGTTATCGTGAGTTTCATCCACTTACGTCCCAGGGCAGCTGACGAATGCCTTCTTCCGAGCGACCAAGTGCCTTCAATTGAGAGAAATCTGAATAGCGAGATAATTAGTGTCGAGGTGTCTGGCTAGAAAAAGTCATGCTTACGTTCGTAGGTGGAAAAGGCGGCTGTGAGGTGGTTGAGGAAAACTTTAGCGAGAAAACCATTGACTCGAGTTGCAATGCTACCCACCATGAAGAAGAGCCAGCGAAGAGAGTGTCAGAAGCAACTTGCCCAAAGAACCTGCCATATTGTACGTGACAGCACACGAGTCCGAGTCGTTGTTTGAAATGAAGTGAACCGTGAGAACTGATGCCAAGACAAACTTGCCCTGACAATTTCCATCCCGTCCGCCACTTGTGCGTTGAGCGTCAATAGCATTCAGCAATGGTACGCTTTGTTAAAATATCTGCTTGAGGGGCTCTGATCTCATTTCCACTTAGGCTGCACCTCTAATACCTGGCATGCCACCTTGGGTAAGTGCTGTTCACAATTTGATGATGACGGTGGTTCTGACTGTTTTCTCTAGACGGAACATCGAACGGCCGATGGGCGATTATACTGGTATAATGTATGCGCTCTTCACTTTTCTTAGTGTTTCTTGGTCTAACAGCACCTTACAGAACACTACAAAAGCTAGTTCTTGGGAGAAGCCTGAAGAGCTTAAGAGTCCCTTTGAGGTGAGCTAATTCAGGACTACAACAATAACATAACTAATATACATACCCCTTCTTTAGAAAGCTCTCGTTCAAACCAAATGGAAAGAATCGTTTTCTCAGGGCAGAAAGTATTGGTATCACGTACGTCTTGGTCCATGTACTTTAGCAGATCTTCCTGACCTTCCCCCCTTCCATAGACCGAGACCAAGGAATCCAAATGGGAAATGCCGGCTGAACTCGTAGAGCTTCGTGAAAAAGTCGAAAAAGATTCCAAGTCACTGACCCCTCTTACTCCTGTAGGGTAAGTGATAAAACTATTTGCCGAATGTTCAATGACTAAAATTTCCTTGCTCAACAGTCCCGCTCGTCCTGGAGCTCCCGCTTTTGTCCTGGGATCCCAGCCTTCTCCTGTGGCACCCTCACCCCTACTGCCGGGACCAAACGCCAATTTGCCCATGAACCCATTAGCAAATCTCAATGGTGCACCCTCTTCTCGTCTTCCACTTGCGCCAACCTCGGTTCTTCCGGCAAAACCAAGTCTTCCAGATGACCCGGTCATTCCAGTAATGGGTTTTGCAACACATGAAGAGGCTGAGAAAGCCTTCATTCATCTACTTAAAAAGGCTGGTATTGATCCCACTTGGACTTGGGATGCAACAATGAGAGCCATAATCACAGATCCACTATACAAAGCGCTCCCAACTCTGGCTGAGAAGAAGACTTGCTGGCAAAAGGTAAGAATTCGATCTAAGACCCACGACGTAATAGCTTACAAAGACCTATTTATCTAGTACAATGACGATATCAAGGCTAAAGCTGCTGAAGAGAGGGAGCACCGTTTGAATAAACTCAGACCCAACTTCAAGAATCTACTTTCTGGTAACCCAAACATTCATTACTACTCCACCTTCAAAACAGCCGAGAGACTCTTCGCTAACAGTTCCGTCTGGAATTCTGCCAAAATTGAGGAGGAGAGGAAGATTTTGTTCGAGGAGTATGTAGCCGAGTTGAAAACTCGGGAACAGGTCAGTTAGAGTTCGTCACAACCTGAAGCCAAACTGCTAACTGACATATTTGACATGTTGCAAAGAACAATGAACGTGAGTTTCGAACTCACGCCGTCACGAGGGTTGTGGATCTGTTCAAGAAGCTCCAAGTCGATGTCATTACCCGCTGGAGAGATGCTCAACAAGCCGTACTTGAATCAGAGGAGTACAAGAGTAACGTCGATGAACTTCAGAAGCTCCCTCCTTTGGACATGTTGTTAGCTTTCGAAGACTACAGCCGAGTCCTTGAACGTGAGTGGGAAGATAATCAGAGGAAGACTGCCATTGAAAAAGGTCGAAAGGAACGTAAGGCTCGCGAAGGCTTCAGAGTGCGTATGACCCGCAAATCCATCCATTTCTTCTACTCACCTGACTCGTTAGGAGCTTTTATCGTCTCTTCAAGAACAAGGCCACATAAAAGCAAGGACCAAATGGAAAGCCATATATCCCCTTCTTGCTAAGGATCCAAGGTATCTCAACTTACTTGGCAATCCAGGATCCAACCCTCTCGAATTGTTCTGGGATGTTGTCGATAAACTTGATCAAGAATTGGATGTCAAGGAATCCAAGATTGTCTCGTTCTTGGACTCCAAGGGTTTCAAAGTCGAAGAAAATACCTCGCTTGAGAGCTATTCCCAAGCGTTAAGCGACGCGGATAAAGAAATCCAGAGTTATAGCCAAGCCGAGAAGCAGGAAGTTTATGACAGTGTAGGAGACCTTCACTTTGATCCGTTCGTCACTTTTACTTACATAACTGGTTTTCTTTGCATGTTAGCTCATCAATGAGTTGAAGAAGAGAGCAGAAGAAGCACGTCGTCGCGCGGAAAGAAAACAAAAGGTGCTTCAAGATGACCTTCGTTATGCACTCAAAAAGCTTGGCTCTGCTATCGACATCAATGCCGACTACGAGACTGTTCGTATTGAAAAACAATTAGATCTCTAGCCGTTACTGACTATCGAATCACCACAGTCTGTTCCCTTAATGGAAAATCTGAAGGAGTACAAAGCCCTTGAAGACGAAGATGCTAGACGTGCGGCATTTGCCAAGTTTGTCAAGCGTCAAAAGGTGTGCACTGATAAATTATATTCGTCCTGAACTAGACTAATACATTTTCCTCCAGGAGAAGCTGAGAGAAATGTCTGAAGACGGCGGATCGACCTCAAGCCGTCGTAGAAAAGAGCCTTCCGCAACTCGTGACCGCGAGCGATCCCACAAGCCAAGTGGTGCAGATGGAAAAGATGAGGATGGGGATGAACCAATGGGTTCAAAGGACAAAGATAGGAAGAATCGTGACTATGATTCAGCCTCCGTCCATTCGGGAGGTGGAGAAAGACGGCACCGCGATCGATCTGAGAGGGACAGAGACCGTGACCGTGATCGAGAACGCGATCGTGAGCGGTCCAAGAGGAGTAGGGATGATGATGAAAGGGATCGGGATCGGGATAGAGACAGATATAGAAGAGACCGTGACCGCGACCGTGATCGAGAAAGAGACAGAGACAGGGATAGAGATCGAGATAGGGAAAGGGATCGACCTCGGGATAGGGATCGGCGAGATCGTGATAGGGACAGTCGAAGAGATCATGATTGGGAAAGGGACAAGGACAAGGACAAGGACAAGGACAGAGAGAAGGAAAGGGGTGGCAGTAGACACCGGGAGAAGGATGAGAAGACCAGGGAAAGAGATGAAACTCCGGCAGCGGACGAGAGGTTATCAAAGGTAGTGTCATAATATGTTTAGAATTTGCGCTTTTCATACTAAATTTTATTTCCTGAGATAGAAAGCGAAGTTGGGCTCTCATGATGCTTCGCCTACCAAAAGAGAAGACTCCCCAGAAGAAGGGGAAATTTGAGTTGGGTCGACATTCGTTGGAATCCTCGTCTCTGATTGTGTAATTCCTCCTAGTTCAAGTGTCAATAACATTGCCATTCGACTTGACATCGTGCAACATCTCTTGATAACATCTGTGGGACGGGTATCCTCCTTCAATCTAATTTAGGTTTGCTTACACAGAACTTATCTCGGCTGAATTCGTGCTTGATGCTCTCCTGTATTTAGTATAATAGGACATCATTGGGAAAGGTGTATGCAAAATAGTGTGGTCTTGCCGTATCTCGGAGGACTTCATCGAATTTCCTATAAGCATCAGGATCTATATGCATCCTGACTTGGAGGAACGGTGGTTTCAGGAATGTGGTAAGTAGAGAAATAGGACAATGCACATGGTTCCTGACCAACTGTGCGAATGTGATCATAGATCATACATCTTTGTTTGTTGGTCGCGTCGTAGGTCAAGGTCCTTCAACGAACCACATTCGCGACCATACATGCTTTACAGCTGAAACAACCCTTTGTCCTTCAGCAATCTTTGACCGGGCCAAATCATATTTGTTGCTTATAGTTCTGCAAAGTAAGCTCCTCATTTGTTCATTCTCCCGCATTTACTCATCGCCCCATCACATCGCGTTTATCATGGTTAACTCCTCTAACTGCTCCATCTCAAAGGCTCACGATCCCGAAACACCGCGTAAGAACCATTCATCTAGTGAAGAATTTAATCCAACTAGTGCTACGAGCACCTTTCTGAAGGGTAGTCTTCACCGTAGGTGCATGTGCTTCCCAACAGGTGGTGTTGATAATTGACATTTAGATTCCACCCAGCTACCCCAATTAGTGCATTCAATAGCCATTGCATATCTACTCACTTCAATCAGCAATTTCAAGCGCCTCGACTGACGGAAATGAGTACATTCCAACGACATCCATCTTTCTTCTCCTCTCTGCTTCCAGATCTCCCATCGCGATCACACTTCTCAGTGTCCTGTCTGAGAAGCCTCCCAGATGACTGCTGGGACAAAACTTCAGGACAATTCGGGTTCACAACATTGCAGAACGAAAAGTACATGTATGAACCGTTAGTCAAGACTCTGAACGCCATCATCACCTTCATGACTATCGAATCTACTAGCACCTTTGGCAGTCCAGAGTGTCCTGCCACGTCCTCTTCCAAAATTAAATCCCCGGTCCTGCCTGTATACGAGTTCGTTGGGACCTATCAGGACTTTGCCAACCGAGATGGGTTGGAGGAAGGGGTCAAAGAGGAGCCACACCGTAACCGAAGACCAGACATAGCAATGGTCCTCAAGTCACCAGATGGCCTTCGGAGGTCATGGTATGATGTAGCTTTGTCCATTGAGGTCAAGAAAGACCGCTGGGCTCACGCCATTGCTCAAGCAGAGGATCAAGCAGAAGCTATTTTGACGAATGCGCCTACCAAGAGGTTCCTATTCTCATTCTTGCTCTGTGACTCTTCCTTGGAGGTCTGCCTCTGGGATCGTGCCGGGATGATAACCTCGGAGCCCATCGATGTTAACGAAAGCCCTCTTCAATTCATCGAAGTGGTCCGGCGCTTTGCTTCTATGTCACCTATGGAGCTAGGATTTGACGAAACCGCGATCGACATTCCTGAAGGCGTCAAGTCCCCTATTCAAAGGGGACCCATCGGCTCCCCAGTCGTGGCCATTGACCAAGATATATACTATCGGATCAAGACAGTTTCATGTTCTTCATCTTGTTTCGGCCGGAGTACGCGGTGCTTTGAGGCCAGAAAGCTGGTAAAGGGGAAGGGCAAATGGTCCAACAAGACTTACCTCCTCAAGTACTTCTGGAACGATGTCAAAAGGCAGCCAGACGAGGGAGAGATATATGAGAGGGTCAAGAAGGCCAACGTCACTAGTGGAGTCGCTGACTGCGTGGCATTTGTTCGTCTGACGAAGTTGTCGGATATCCGCAAAGGACTCCCGTTGTTGCGAGATGAAGCCAAAGAGGAGAAGAATCATAGCTCCGAAAAGGTCGAGATTGGAGGGTTAATCGGTTCGATTGTTCCTTTTTCCTGCAAAGGCTTCCATACTGACGGAATGCTTATATACAGGGGACCGCCAGCTTTGCGTGCTAGTCCTAGCCACTGTTGGAAGATCAATCAGTGAGCCTACAACGGTTTACGAACTAATTGCCGCAATGAAAACGGCCATCAAAGGTGAGCAAAATCCAGCAGCAGTCCCTCGATGGTAGCTGATCGCTTGAGCTTAGGTCACCAGGAAATTTATCAGAGAGCAGGTATACTGCATCGTGACATCTCCACCAATAATGTTCGAATTCGAGATCCCCCAATGGTGTTTGTGGACGGTGTGGACGAGGACGATATAAATGATAGGAACACATCCTTGCCTTCGGATGATGGCTTTCTTATCGATTTTGACCTCAGCATGATCGAGGACGATAGTGACCAGAATCGCTCCGAACGACTAGCTCGCACGGTCAGTATTTTTTGGCCTCGCTAGTTCTTGAATCTTGATCGCCTATATTTATTTTATGCATTCAGGGTACATTCGCATTTATGGCGTGGCAGATTATGGACGGCGATTCAATATCTATGGAGGAAGACGACGGAGCTCCGGACACGCCACTACACAGCTTCAAACATGACCTTCAGTCATTCTTCTGGGTTTTGCTTTACATTTGTGCCGGCTGCCCTTGGTTCACATAGAAGCCGTTGGATTGCGGACACCCTTCAGGCCCAGTCATCAGGATTTTCTCCGAACCGAAGGAAGATTCTGCTGCAACTCTCAAGATGGCATTCCTTCAGAATAAGCGACGCCGACTCTGGGTTTCAGAGCCTTTCGAAGTGATTTTTGGTCTTCTCATCAAAATGAGAACGCTACTCTCACCCGAGAACTGGGAGGTCTTGACCCACGATGCGTTCATCTCGGTCCTCGATGAGGCATTGCAAGACCCTGCGGTTCTATCACGATTGGAGATTAGTCCACATAAAGTTGAACCACCCTATCTAAAGCCTCGATACAAGAATTATGCCCAATCAAGGCCACTTTCCGCTACAGCTGCTGAATCACCCCAGCAACCTTATGGACCAAGTGCTCGCGAGAAAGTCGACGGCTCTGCACCAAAGAGACGAACATCAACATTCAAAGAGCCATTACTGGAATCAAAATCTACTTTCGGGCACAGTCTCAGTCAGCGCCCGCGAGGTTCCAGCTCTAAAAAGCGTGCAGCT
>WSUA01000008.1:0-20943 GCA_019633455.1 Tulasnella sp. 419
AAACAATCGTACCATTCCAGTAACCCATAGTGGTCTCAAAAAGTCATGCCTACGCGCTTCCTTGGGTAATGCACTTGTGCGAATCTTGGGTACGGTTGATTAGTTTACACTGAAATAATAAGCTCTTTGATGCTACTAACATGATCCAACTTGGTGATATTGAGACCACCTGTAAGAGTGGTGCAATGTGAGTAATAATATGAAATGCCGCGTGCCGACGATGCACCCACCTGCATTGAGGACGGAAGCAGCAAGGATGATTGCTAGACCGATGAGGAAATCGACTGCAGGGCTGTCAAAGACGAATGGAGATAAGATAACGTCCAATAGAATGACCGTATGCACCTACTTATCATGATTGTCATCCAACTCTGATGGGATCGAGCTGTCGACTGTTGAGTTCATCGTCGTAATTCAAATCTTCAAACAGTAAAAGTTCCCGGCTTTTGAAAACGGCTCGGACCCCTAATTCCGTAGTCCCCCAAACCCTTAAACTCTCACGCCAATCCCCCACGCCTCTTTAAAGTGTGCGCTGCAGACACGTTTTTGTTGCTCTTTTGGGTCTCATACGATTGCTTATAAGTATACTCTCACAGCATCTTTGTCCAACCAAATCGCTCTCGTTACCCTCATTTGCCCGCTAAAGACGCTTCTCCATTCTTTAAAACATACCCGTTTGGTCATTTTCCCCCTGATATCGCTCTTTGTCCCCTAGCTGTAGCGCTCAATTCACCCCTTTCCAAAGCCCCCTACACTTATAAAGTAGAAGTCTCTGGAAGACTCCTTCATTAATTTTTCCCTCATCCGTACTCCCTCCCATCTTAATCATCTTTCTGGGAATGGCATACTACCATCAACATTCCTCTTCATCTCTACCGCCACGATTCCGTCACAAGGGTGAGTTGATGATTGTGTAATCTAAAATTTCCTTTCATGTAATTGACCTAACTGGGTTAACAGCTCAATGGATGAGAGAACAATCTTCATCCACCGCTGCCTCAAATGTTTCTCCACTTGATGAGCAGCTCGTTCGTAAGTCATAGCCTCAATGTTTTCGCAGCATCTTGTCTCATCAATTCTTCACCACAGGCGCCCACGCAGCGCAGACGGCATCGGCATCGTCGTCCGTAATGGACTCGCAGACGAACAGCCACGCCACTGCCCTCACCCTTCCAAGCAGAAGATTGACTCCAGACAATCAGACATTCCGATATCTCTGGTTTCAGCATGAGAAGGCCAAATCAGCTTACAATGAAGCTTCTCGAGCGATCAAGTCCTACGTCATTGATCAAGATGCCCGGAATGATCTTCCTATCAGAAGAGTCACAATTGAACAGGCGCTCGAAGATATTTGGGTGGAAGGGCCTAAAGCAACGGCCACAGTGACAGACTATTTCAAGACCAAGAGACGGCTTGATCTGGTGGAGAGGGTGATCTCGGAACAATATCTCAAGTACCTGAGAAGCCAAACGCCGAGCTCTTCCGAGTCTGATTCTACATCAGTTGCGGTGGACGAGGATCTACATTCCACTCCAGCTAATTCTGTCATTCAACTTCCTGAATCAGATGAGGAAAAGAGTTCCCCTGCTCCTGAGGTGGTCTCCTCCCTCCCACCTGTCATCCGGATGTCCAAGCGTTTGCAAGCAAAGTCAGCTGCTAAATCCTCATCCCCAGCGCCGACAGTTACTCCTGCTACATCTACAAAATCTACGAAAGGAAAGAAACGTGCAAGAGACGATGATAACGAAGATACGAATAAGCCAGATGCGACCGCGGAGAAGCCGTCGAAGCGACGCAGATCGACCGCCGCTACTGCCAAATCTGTGGAGACTCCTGCGCATGCTTCTCAACCCAACTCTACCGCCTCATCTCAACGACCTCGTTTGGCTATCAAGATCTCGTGCGAACCTCTGGCGATCAACCGCATGGATGACTTTGGGAAACCTCAGCTCTCCCCATCATTCAGAGGGAAGGAGAATGCCTTCGAGGCCATTCAATGTGTTCATTAACGACTTGAGTCACGCACAATGACATTTTTGTTCATCTGTTGTTTCTTTCCACAACTTTGTTTTGTTTTTATCTTCGTACATGAATTAGTAGTTACTTCGGCATTTTGGTTTCTCCCCCCAACTTTTTTTTTACATCAGCATCCCATAATAATGACGTAGAGCAGATAATGTTGGCATACGTGGTTGATAACGATTTCGTGATGAGCGTAAACAATATAGCATTTGGTCTGGTCTCGATCCTTGCCAAATCCAGAAGTGGACAATGGTGAGATGCGAGCGCCCAGTTTTGAGATAAAGTTAAGACGATGGTGATGGTAAGGACGTGCTGTTCGCCAACCCTGCGATAGTATCGTTGGCTAAGATGTAAGCTGAAGATGAAGGTGGACGGAATTCAGCCGCATCTTCATAAGCGCATAACGAGAATAGATCATCATCTTCAACCTCATCGTTTTCTCCGTGGTAATTTCCAAAACTCTGATTCCCCACATCCTTCCACCATGCAGTTGCATCACTACTGAAACTAACTTCATTGATCTCAATCTCAGGTTCGGATTCAGAATGAGGGATATGTTCCAGATCCGCAGACGAGTAACAAGCTCCTAGCCTTCGGGAGGATGACTTTTTGGGTTCGGGAACGAGGAGTTGAGTCGACTCTGACGAAGGGTCTACCGAAAGTTGATCCGGATTGGATTTCCGGGACACTGAACGTGATGCGGAACGCATTTTTGTCGGTTCGGAACAACAGGATGATGATGACACGGAATGCTGACGAGTTTGGTTACGATGATGATCCTTTGGACCCTTTTCAATAGTCACATTGGTTGTTGCATTCGTAATGGGAGTCATGGCCAGCCCGACAACTGCTCTTCTTGCCGTCGGATTCAATAGAGGTTGAGAGGCTTTCTTGGTTACCACCTTCGGAACTCGAGGAGGCTCGTCGGTAGATTTGTGTCTTTGATGAACTTGACTCGATGATCGAACGCTTGCTCGAAGGTCTTTGAGTGAGCTACGAAGCTTAAGGACCTTGGCGCAACTGTTTTGGCTTGGTAAGGGAGGAGCAGGGTTGGGCGCCTTTGATTGGATTTCCGTTGGGTAGCAGAAATCCTTCAGAGTCCGGCTACGTGCACGCGTTTGACTATGAGATACATCGAGCAGAGGAGTAGGAGGAACATTTTCTTGGTCCGCCGAGCTGAAAATAGTAGACTGTGGCGAGGCATGAGCTGGGACAACGCTAAATAGTGTATTTAGCCACCCACCCTTGAAGAACCAAATAGAGACTTGCGTCTTTTTGTAGTTTGTTTTGAATGCGTATTCTGCAAGGCGAGATAAGCTCGTTAGTGATTGGCACGAGGATGCAATGCGACAACAACTTACATTTCCAGTTTTAGTAGTAACTTCATTGAAGTTGGGCTGGGACTGTCCACATTTCTTTGAGTTGGGAGAACAAAATATCCTAAAGAAAGTTTGACATACCTCAGCTAAGAAGTCCTTGAGAGTGCAATGTTGATCCTGTTCGATATCCGACAGGACGTTATAGCCCTCGCGGAGAGCATGTGATGAATTAGAGTTGATAGCTTTTGATGAAGCATTTCCGCTGCTCAAGTGTTCGACAAGGAAATTCTTGATTTCTTCCACTGGAATGGATTTTGACCTCGAACGTCCTTTCTTGTGACCTGTCTGAGGATCTGGATTAGAGCGTGAACGTCTCCTGTTGTCCGACGTTAGTATGGTGTAATAGATGAAACTCGAGAGTAGTAATACATACGCACCTTAGAGATTCAAAGAACTTTTTCGTACATGCTAAAGCAGGTGTATTAGGCGGGGAGTCGTCAAAGTCAAAGAAGGATTTGACTTCGGTCGTTGAGGTCATGAATGAGGTCGGCGAAGCTGGATACTCGAGGGGATAGCCGTATACAAAACCAGGTTCGAGTGCATCGTTAGATGGAGGAGGAATGAAACTCTCAATTAGTGGTACCTCGCTGAATGGGGTGCTGTTAATAGGTCAGCTGGAATCAAGATGAAACGATTAATGAATACCTTGGACGTTGTCTTGCGAATACGTCAAGACTTGCGGGTGATAGCTGTAGTGGAGATGGCGAGGGGGACAAATCCCGCGGGATCTTGCTCTTGAAGGGCGTAGCTGGTACCTTCAGGTCGCTTGGTTCCCGCATCTTGAAGGAAGAAATGTCCAAAGAATCCTTCAAACACTTGATTACGAGCTTTATAACAGGACATGGTCAGATCACAGACAGTGAGTTGTAAATCAGAGTAGTGGACGAAAAATAAATTGGTTAAATGGATGTGATTAGTTTAATG
This sequence comes from Tulasnella sp. 419, assembly GCA_019633455.1. Lineage (NCBI taxonomy): Eukaryota > Fungi > Basidiomycota > Agaricomycetes > Cantharellales > Tulasnellaceae > Tulasnella > Tulasnella sp. 419. The sequence continues at coordinate 4,326 of WSUA01000008.1, forward strand.
GTATAAGCGACGGTTGGCTAACATTGAAAATGACGTCAGAAGGTACGAATGTCTCGAATACATGCCATACTAGGTACCAACAATGTATCTTGCGTAAGATGACAGAGCACGTTTGATCGTAATCCGAGATTCAATGTTCGATGTCGATAATCAATGCGGTGATATCCGTGTGGTTTACCATGACATCCAGGCGATTCCCCAGGATATCCAGCGATATTCTGAGAGCCGTGGGGCCCAGCTATCGAACAGTATAATCGACACGTGTAATAAAAAGCTTGATAAAGTGGAAAATTTGGCCGGAAATATCAAAGACATTCACCACCCCTGCCCGAAGGAGTAAGTTTGCCATGAAAGTTGATAGACAGGTAGATTTTCATTATGGATCTCGACCCTGATGTGACATTATCGCCGGATCCATCAAAGTGAGCAGTTGATTCATGGGAAAGAAGAAGACATGCCTCGCGGCGTTGAAGAGCATGCGAGGAAGACGTGAGGCCTGGAAAGCCCAAAAAGAGGGAACCGCGCAAACGTTAAACCACGTCATTGTATTGAATATTATCCGCGTTTGAATGATCGATTGTAAAAGAGAGAAAAGCACGCGGGGAATAAAGGCTTTTTCAGGTTCCCTTTTCAGGGTTTTGAAGCGGCGATCGGAGTATATTGCTTTGCAGACCACGACTTCTGGTTGGCACTTGAAATCATCTCTTTCCTTTCGCTTTTTACCTTTTGGCTACTGCTTATTAGACACCTTCAACGCGCTTGTTGTAGTCTTTGTATCAAGGTGGGTGTGGAGCACGTCGTGTGGAATAGTTTCTGACGTCGTCGTCGACAGTCTACCCAACGCACCCGGTGGAGAGGGCATGCGCTCAACAGATTCGACATGTCCACAGAGCAATTGAATCCCGCCGATGTTCGTGCGGTCGCCGTGGCCAAGCTGAAACGAGCAGCATCGTTACCGAGAATGAAAGATGGCCGTCGTCTTCCAATGCATGGAGAAGCTGTCAGCGAAGGAGAGAAGCACAACAGTCCAGACGATGAGCCAAGCAGTGGTTTTTCATCCGATCAACCTTCAACGCCCGTCATCACTCGTCCTCCAACACATTCATCTCCGTCAACTCCTCATCCCTCAGATTCACTCACTTCTCGTGAAGACGAGACAGATAATGCAGCGTTCAATACAAATTCAACCGACAAAGAAGAACAGGCGTTAGAGCGGAGGCAACAGGACCCTCCCACTGAAGCAAACGGTGCAACTCCACGTCGTCGTCGTCGACGCTCTCGTTCTCGTTCTCGCTCAAGATCAAGAGATTTCAAAGAAGCAATGTCTCAAAGTCGTCCAGATTCTCCAGAAGATACTCAGATGCCTCCCTTACCTCCATACAGCCGTCTACTCGCCTCGTCACCTTCTCCTTCAACTTTTGCACCCTATCAACAAATGTCTCCTCGTCCTTACTTTCCCCCAGCATCTCCCTTCTTCCAACCACCGACTTCTCCGCCTACCCCTTTACCAAGTCTTGACGCATTACGCGCCGGTCTCATCCGCTCCAATAGTGCTGCCGCGAGGATGATGGCAATGCACAAACTCACCGGTGGGAAAGAGTCCCCGGAACCTCTGAGATCTTCTCCTTCCCCTACACCAACATCCTTGGGTAGAAGCAATACTGTAACTGGTGGTGAACGAATTGCTGCAAGGAAACTCATGATGAGTCGGTTAGGTGAACGGGTCAAGGAAGCCGATAGCGGAGGAGAGGAAGTCGCCACATCTCCCCCGACACCAAGAAGACCGATACCAGCTGAATTAACTACTCTATCCCAATCCACGCACCGCAGTCCAGCGCACTCTGTTGCCAACGGTCCCGTGGATGATCGCGAAGAGCGTTCTCCCACTTCTCCAAATACACCTTCTGCTGTCATGTCTAACGCATTACCCCCCATGTCATCTTCCCTATCCTCTGTTCGCGAAGAACACCAAAAGAGATATGAATCATCGTCCTATTCATCAAGCTTGGCGGATCGGGAACATAGCCAAATTTCTGGAGATGGTCATTTTGAATATGATGGCGCCGAAGTTCGCGACGGGGTGGTGATCGAGTCCTATGAATCCGCAGACGACGTTCCGATAGTGCGTCCCAACGTACGGTCTGCTGGTCCTTCACAACTTCCACCAAAACCTTTCCATTTGACCATCCCGGGTTCGCCTGTTCCTACACCTCGCAATGGCCGAAAACGACCTTCATCACGACCTTCCGATATCCCCTCCACGTCATCATCCACTCTCACAGCTTCAGCCTCCGGAGGAGACTCGATACCCTTGTTTATGCCAGAGGAAGGTCAAGCCTCTCCCTACAAACAGGACGCATTCCCGGTTACCATTAGCCCATTCGGAACTCCTATAAAGGAAAGTATTGTCGCTGAATCGGAAGAGGAAGGCGAAAGAGTCGTGTATCGGGAGGAAATGAAGGCTAGAGAAGCACTTGCCGGAACAGTAGAAAATGAAAGACCGGTTTCTTGGAGAGATTTACCTGAAAGTGAGTCGTCGCCGTCAACGTGGCTCCTTAATTAATACTTACGCCACAGCTGTTTCATCTTTATTACAACCAGATCCCGTACAAGAAGAGTACGACGATGAAGATGAACCTCTTCCCAATGAAGATGCTGAGCCGAATTCAATGCATCAGGATACTGCTGAACGCGATTCTGTCATCTCTCGACCGACTCCATCACCAAGAGACACTAATGCCGTGATTTCGGATGTTGGTGCATCTCCATCACCCGAAACTCCGGTGTCTACCTATGAGCCTTCTCCGGAGATGCAAGCACCTGCGATTCCAGACTCTGCGCGAGCAAGTCGCGTATCTGAACCTCATTCGCGAGGTTCCGCTGCATCAAGGCGCACACAATCTGCATGGCCAACCCAAGGCAAACCAGGTGGAGATGGACAAGAATTGCTCACGGATTGGGAGGATATTCAGACCGATAGGGAGGTCCAAGCGTCGGATGACAAATCATCCAAAAAGGGTGAATCCAGATGGGAAAAAATGAAGGCACCGTTCCTTAGCCGATCCAACTCCCAGAGTGGACGCAGATCACGATCGAATAGTTTCGTGGCTAAAAGGGAAGAGTCGAGTAGGGAAAGTGGAGTTAGTACCATGAGCGGGATCAATGTCTCGAATGGAAGGACGACACCAGTACAGTTGCCATCAGCTTCTGCATCTACCCATTCACTTGCTCCTCCTACGATTCCTCCTCCTCGTGGTGGTGTATCACCCATTCCACCTGCTTCGGCTACGGATCTCGCCAAGTATCAAGATACCAAATTGATGCCCTTCCCAGGTCTTGCAAAACTCCAAGAGGAGAAGATGCAGCGTGATCGCGTCAATGCCGGTGATTCGGGAGCACCCACTGCTCCTAATGGACCTTCAGCTAGAGTCAATTCGCCTGAACCATCAGAAAAGGATCATCAATCCATCTTCCGTCAAGCATTGGATTCAAAACCACTCAAGAAAAGTCCCTCGCCACCTGCCCATGGTGCTGTTCCATCTGAAGATGCTCGGCCACCCTCGAGAAGTAATTCAGCGCGGACTCAGCCAAGCTTCTTTGATCGTCCAATGACTCCTAGCAAGCATGCCTTGTCCCGAAGTGAGAGCACTTCCGCAGCTAGCCCATTACCCCAAAATAAGGAAGGCGTTAGGAAATGGTTGAATCTGAATACCAAAAAGTGGTTGTCGACTTCGACTCCTATTGATGCTGGAGTGATAGGTGCTGGAATGAACGGTGCGAGTATTCTCAACGCCGGGAATACGAGTAGCAATGGTCCAACCCCGACTGAAAAGCCGCACAAGAATAGGAGGCCGTCGCTTAGTGATTTGTTGACTGCTCGTCGGACCAGTGATAATGCTGCAGAAAAGGAGGATGCCAAGGCCCGAGCTGCTGTGGAACAGCCATTACCTCAGCTGACAGCAAGCCCAGAGGAGCAAACTCAGCCAACACCATTGATGGAGATCCCTTCTGATCCCTTCGCTGCTCCTGCACCACGTGATCCTACTCCTACCCATCAAGAAGATCCCAAGCCATCTCCACCTGCCAGCAAGAAGGAACCCGAGGTTCCGACTCCTACCCGTTCTGCGACTCCCGCCCGCACTGAGACTCCTCAGCTGCAGATTGATCCAACCATTGTTCCAGCTCCAGTTTCACCAGCTCTTTCCATTTCTCATTCTGCTGCCAATTCCTCTACGGGCCCTTCTGGAGGGATCTCGGCAACTTCCACTCCTGCCCCAGATGGACTTGGTCCTCGATCAGCAGAAGTTCTTCAGCGTCTCGACTCGATTCTCGACCAGGCTTCACCGCAAGTCGACCCTCGTCCGAACGTTTTAGAGGATCCTCCGCGCAAGCTGTTGTTGGTATCCAAAGCATTGCAGGTTGTTGATCGAAATACAGTGAAGGATCGATACTTGTTCCTCTTCACTGATATCCTCGTCATTGCTAAACCGGTGGATGAGGAGGGTAATCGTGATGTCAACAAGTCACCTTTGGATCGATCCTTTGTGGTGAAGAGCATCGTTGAACTCTCCAAAGTTCAGTTTGATGGTTCGAAGGCGGAAGGGAACTCGATGACCAATACGAGTGACTTCCACAAGCATCCATCTGTGAAGTTGTTCGTGCAACGGTTCGCCAAGGATCCGGATTACGCGTTGGCTTCATTCTTGGAGAAGACAAAGTTGAAGGATGATCCAGCCACCATTGCGAATCTCATCTTCAGAACGGTGGAGCTCGACAAGACGCAGTTGGGCAACTATTTGTCTCGACGAAGCAATAAAGCCATCCTGAAGGCCTTCATCGACAGGTTTGGTTTCGCAGGCATTCGGATCGACAATGCCCTGAGATCATTCCTGCTCTCCATTCGACTTCCTACCGACCCACATCTAATGGAGCACCTGTTGCTGACATTCTCAAATCGGTGGTTCGAAGCTAATATGGGCATAGTCTCGTTTGATAAGGAGGTAGCTGCACGTCTCGTCTTCGCCATGATGCAACTGAATGACGCCCTGTATTCTGCTCTCAATGAGGACACAACTCCAGCGGGTGGTGCATTCAGCTTCCCCAATAGGATGATTTCTTCTCGGGACTTTGTCGATGCATTCAGAGTTTGGGATAGGAGGGTGTTGGTTCCAGATGAAGTCCTAGACAAGATCTATCACTCCATACAGCATGAGAAACTCGCTCAGGCTGCGGATGCTTCCGTTACTCCGATTATTGCCAGCTTCTCGCCCGATGTGCTACCTTCAAAATTGACCACCCGAGTTCCTTCAGACCCGATTACCATCAAGATTCCTCAACCGGACCCCCATTTTGGTATTCACCTTCAGGGTCAAGACCTCTTATTCGATCCTCCTGTTCTAACTTTCGCCAATTCGGCCGAGGCTTCCTTCAGAATCATCGGAAACTCACTTGGAACGAAGACAGCTATTCTTGCTCGTACAGGTCCAAACGCTGCACAATACTCTGGCATACCCCTAAGCAGAACTTTCTATGTCGAACGTGCCTTTATGCGAAATACTTTCCGGATTGCATTTACCAATCACTTAGCAGTGAAACGAAGGTATCTCTTCAGTGTGGACAACAAATCAGATCTCGAAAACTGGACGACAACTATTCAACGGCAAATTGCCCGAGCCCAATCAGAGCCTAACTCTCAACCCCTAGGTCAGGTATCTGCAAAAGTGAGACGAGCAGCGGAGGCGGTCGCCTTGCAGGTACTTCGGGATTCCTTGATACCGCCAGAAGACTCGCCGAAGGGAGTTGCCTCGGTCAACGGAAGCAGTTTCAGAGGATTTGGTGGCTCTCGCCCCGGGATGTTCCCCCCATCACCTGGGTTCCCATTCACAATGGGTGGTCGCCCCGCTTTAAGCTCCACTCATCTACCATCATCGGCCTTGGGAACGGCGACCACTACCGGAAGCTCCTTTGTCGGACCTGGAGGTGGTCCTAGCACTGGACACGACCTATTGGTAGCGATCCAGCAAAACAGTCTCATTCCTCTGGTGCTCTCATTCCTCAACGTTGTCAAGCCTGTTTAATGATTACACATCTCCTCATCTCATTTTCATTGTAAGCTCCGTCCTTGCATTGTAATATTACACTGCCTTACATTACTATGGACATGTTAACTAGATGCCATACATAATCTCTGCATAACTTCCGAGGCTTCTCATTCTCTGCATCTTATTTTTTTTTTGTTCTTGTCATTTCCCGACGTTCGTCAGTGCTGATGCTATGTGCTTTTTCATTTGCTGTCTTTCCATCTCAATATCTAAATCGTACACTTTGGTCACACATCTCTATACCTATACCACCCCAAAATGTCTATAATACATTCGAGCTCCTAGCACCAGCCCGCATCGAACCCCACAGATGTGAATGATGGAATTATTTCATAGAGTTCAAGCAGAATCAGTCTTTTTCTTCTCGAGATCCTGATGGAAAAGTAGGCCGAATCAAGGGCTTATACTGTATAAAGTCTCCTTTGATACCTACAGAATTCTTCTAATTTACCAAAGCCGTGGATATCGGGTGGAAGATTCCTAGTTGCGGAGAATAATGTGGCTGGCATGGGTGGGTACGACGCCCATTCGAAATAAGGGCCCATCATGAAAGATCGCCATCAGCATTGGACAGCCGAATTATGTCTTCCTTGTTAAAGTTTAACCATGGCATCCAAAAGTTTCTCTTGGCTCCTTGTACATCAGGATGGCCGCCCTGTTAATCCATTCCAAGGTTTTGGAGGCTGTTTCACGTAGTCTAGCAACCCTTAGCCTTGCTTATCATTTCGGAAGCTTCCGTGATAAGTTCTCATTCTCGAAGCAGGACTTAGAGATGCAGACTAAAACTTCAGAAAGTGAGGTTATGTCGTAATGACAACGGCCATGCTGGGCACTTCTGAACAAATTACTCTATGACATCGAGCCCGAGCTTATGACTGTCCAATTCGCACGTTAGCGATCCAGAATTTAGCCTCAAATGGGCGATCAGCTTTGTATTCGCCCGCCAGGAGAGATGACTGTGACGTTTTGGAGCAGGTCCTTGAGGTGGAGGCTTATGTAGCATATATTATGCTCCCCTGGAAAACTTTGAAAGTTATTCATGATGCACTCTCACATAGCTATTTGCGTTATTTGTATGCTGGACATTAGCTGCGGGGATCTGGATGGCGACTCTGATGGAATTCGGAATTTTCAAACTCCAGGAATTTTACGTTGTTATGTCATTGGTGTGCTTACTAATGGACACTACCTTACGCGAAAGTTCTACTGAACCATTTGAATTCTGATATCTCCTCCACCTTGCGGAATTTCCATGCCGAGACTAATTCCGCAGTCCGTTGACGCAATCTATATCATACACCATTCTTGCATTCTTGGTTATCAATCAATGATTTAACATCCACTATCGTATTTCTGCTGATCAATAATGCCACGATAGCTCTGCTGAAGCAAACAAGAGTATAAAAGGGGGTGGTTGAGTCTCACTGATTGAGCATTCCTAAACGTCCAACATGGCCTCCAGCTTGTCTCCCGATACTGTCCGCACAACTTTGAACTACTTCGTCCCTCCCCAAGATGGCTCTAAGCCATATACAGATATCAACGGTCCACTACCTGTGCCAGGTCAGGATCCTGACCCCAAGCATCGCAATTGGAAAGCCGTTTCTGTAGATCTCGATATCCACAATCTCCGAGGTCATATCAAGATTCCGTCGGTCGACGAGCTTGCCCAGAAGATTGACAATAATCCTGGATTGGACGAAGTATCCTTGGATACAAGTGGCTTCCAGTTCCTTCACCATAAATCAACGCTGTCAGCCAATGACTTCAACGACGAGGACAAGATTCAGCAGGATTACTATGATGAAACCATTGAGCTCGTTAAGAAAGCGACAGGCGCCAATCGTGCCATCATCTTTGACCACAGTAGGTTTTTCGCCTTTGATTCTGGAATCAGTCGCTCATTCCCCCACTTTTATACAGCCATTAGACGCGGAAAACCTTCACTAACTGCAACTGACCCCAAGAATCGCACACCAGTCTCCATCGTCCATGTTGACCAGACTCCAGCTAGCGCTGAACGTAGGGTTCGCCGCCACGCTCCTCCGGAACTTGTACCAGAGCTCCTGTCCAAGCGTTATCAGATTATCAACGTTTGGCGTCCCATTGAAAACCCCGCTCTCGATTATCCTTTAGCACTATGCGACTATCGGACTGTGAATCCGGACAGGGATCTTGTGCCCAGTACCTTGAAGTATCCAGATGGCAAGGATGGTGAAACTTACAACGTGAGGGAAGGAGAAAATCACAAATGGGTGTACGTCAGAGGCATGCAGACCGATGAAGTAATGTTAATCAAGTGGTAAGACTAATCCTCATGTCACACCTTGGCACTCAGAAATTTATGTCTTCCACCACTTAGCTACGACACTATCCGTGATGGTAAAACTGCGATCTTTACACCACATTCCGCATTCAAAGACCCGTCTACCCCGAAGGACACACCGCTCCGGCAGTCCATCGAAGTCAGGGTCTTGGTGTTTTATCCATAAATTGGATTTTGTATCATAAGTACTTAACGTTGGGATTCTGACATAGTTGAACAAAAGACGACTCCCAAAAAGAGCTAGAATGATACGAATGCTACAGGAAGAAATGATGAAGATGTCCAGAATAGCCTAAGGGGTGACCAATGCACCAAAGCAAGCATCGTCTAGCTGAAGGGCATGATTCACGGATGTATTGAGCCCGGACTCAGATTCCAATCTGAAGATGAAAGGAATTATTTAAAGTCCTGAGAATGTTAAGACTTGTGTGTCCGAGTATAGTTTGGAAGGGCAAAACCTGGCTACATTACAAGCGTTGAACCGCACGTGTTGACGACCCAAAGAGTTGACCATGTTATCTATTGACTCTAGTTTCCGGTAGAAGCTACGCTCTCTATTAGGCTCGCACGACAGGTAAGGCGACGTAAGCGATGGATGTGCGCAAGTTGATAAACATGGTTGACAATCAATATTTGAAGAAATGACCAGAATACAGCTGCCATTATTTGTATTTCGCTGGTTGCCGCAATTGGGGGAAAGCGGGGATGTTCATTCGGCCTGACAGCATCCACTTTACATTGGGACATCATTTCACCCATCCTTTCGAAGGGTCGCAATTGCCTCCGTTCCATTTTGTGATGGGATGTCATCATCAATGGGTTCCCTCTTACTAACTCAACTCGGCAACTTGATTAACCGGACTCGAGCAGGAGTCGAAATAGACGAGGTGCACTTACGACAACGCGGTTTTCTTACACTCCTGCAAACGATCACGTACACCCCCCTGACAAATTCACGCGACGTGTACCCATCTCCGTTAAGTGCGACGTCGATCTAGTACAACTGTTTGCGAGATGCCACAATGGTGGGTAGTTGGTTGCGCGGTTCCTGGCGCTTTAGCCTCTGCGGTGTGGCTTACATTTGACCATAAAAGTAGCATCATGGTCTAAAACCACAACAGAGGTGAAGAAAAGCGAAGAGGAGCTTGTATCAACCATCAGTCATGTCATAGCACGAAAACATCCGAAGGAGATGTCCGTTACGCATTCAAATAGCGATCAACTGAGAACCGTTCGAAACGTTCCAATTGTGTTCCTTGCGACGATCCGATGTAGACACTGAGTTTTCTCCAGGACTTGGGGATAAACCCTGGACCTCGTGGTTACTGAACCCGATCGGGGATCGCCTCTAGTTGCGTCTCCAAAAGATTGGCCTGAATGCTAAACATTATACCACGGAGGCAGGTCCCTTGAAAAATACCATGGAACTGGCAATAGAATAGGTGGCCGTCTCTATAAATATGCTCAAGTACCCTCCACCTTGCAGCTCGAATTGCTCGACCTTCCCCATTTAAGATGTCAACGACCACTGTACCAGGCGTTCCCGCAGATATCACCTTGCTGTGAGTGCCTCGACTGCCTCAAAATCGTCGTTGAGATAACAATTCTTCATCATCAAAGTGTTGGTCCACTGCTGCTCGGATACCTTTTCAACTGGTGTCTCTTTGGAGTTCTATGTCTTCAGACATGTTCGTCTCATTTTGTTACTTCTGCCACTACCCTTTTCCAATCCACTCTATGACCTTCTAGATATCTATTACTTGTCATTCCCCGACGATTCACGACACGTGAAATGCTTGGTATACTTTCTTTTCTTCGTCGACACACTCCAAACAGTATGTGACTTCGACTACACTTCCAAGAGGGATTGCTGCTGATCACCAAATATTCTGTTTGCACCTAGGCCTTGACAACGCATAATGCTTGGCACTTTCTTAGTGCTGGATGGGGAGATCTTGCGGTCTTATCAGACCCAGGATGGTCTTGGATCGCAGTTCCGTTGTTCTCCGGTATCGTTTCTGGCACTGTCCAGCTCTTCTTTGCTTGGTGAGCGATGCTGTGGTAATCAGAATAATCCATGGGCCGAACTGATGGACTTTACCGAAGGCGCATCTGGAGGCTTTCAGGGTCGCGTATTCTGTCGGGATTGATTGTATGTTTGGCCCTTGCCCAGTCTATTAGTGCTATGGTGTCGGGAATTTGGGTAAGTTCCACACCACTTATTCAAATTCAAATAATGTTGACCTGACAACTTAAACTGTGTAGTTTGCCATTCTCAATGATATCACCAAGATCAGCACTCTGTTCCCGTCAGCTACAGTCTGGTTGGGTGGATCAGCACTCACCGATGTTATCATCACCGTGAGCTTGGTCGCCTATTTGTCTCGCTCTTCGACCGGATTCAGCACGACGAATGATATTATCACGAGGTTGATACGAATGACGGTGCAAACCGGGGCCGTTACTTCTCTTGCAGCCATTGTGGAACTTATTCTCTTCCTTGTCTACAAGACCAACAACTTGCATATGATCCCGTATGTTACCTTTCAATATTGTCGGTTCAATTGCTGACCTCTGTCGCATTCCCATTGCAGAGCACTGGCACTTGCTAAACTGTACACGAACACATTAGTCGCTACACTCAATTCTCGTAGTCAGGCCTTCACTTCTTCACGAGGCGCTACGACGTCTCGCACTACGGATAATCCGCATGTATCAACTCACCAAGCGAGGAAGGTTGGTCAAAAGTTGCTTGAATCCGTCTAATTGATTGATAGGTCTGACGCATGAATGCATTTTAGTTGAGCCGGAGTCAAGTTCAAGTAACGACTGTTCGGGAGACTACCGAGGATGTCGCAATGGTCAACTTGACGGTACCGTCACGTCAGGTGAGTCCACAGTGTAAACAAGTCTTGCATGAAGCTAATGGCTCGTTCTCAAGGTCCCCGTGGACAAGTCTAACGATGAGACATTATATGAAGATGATGAGATGAAAAGTTATGTTGGATTCACGGACTCTAAAAGGCGGAGATCTAGTGCCGAGGATCTTGAGAGTGGTCGATGAAAGAATCTGTGCAACATTCACTATACTATTTGGTTTCCGGTTTATAACATATTGTTCATTGCTGTGCACTCTTTAAGTAGGATTTAGCTGTGACTTTGTTAGTACATCTTGAAGAGGGATGCATGTAATTCTACGGAGGTGTTCGAAACATTTGCATAAAAGCCACTACATTACTATTACTCTTGGAACGATATTGACAGGATCGACTGCGACAACATTCTAGCTCTTTATCCCAATCGGAATCGATGTCGACCTCCACCTACCAAATTCGGAGCCGCCGGGCCCGTTATAGTGGAATTGTGGCTTCGATGACAAGTTGAACTGGGATAGCCATGAAAGGAATAGTAAATAGCCCATCCGAAGGTACCGATTGACGGGCACAGTTTTCGCGTGGGCCTGTATCAAAGTTACTGTGGTTGAGCTTCTAAGTGGTTGATCAAGTGACACGGAGTCGCCGGTCGGTGAACCAATGATCTTCTCCAAGTTAACCGACCATTGCCCAAGCTACCTGATACAATACAATGGGATTTTGTTCTAGTTATGGGGATTTTCCCAATTAGAAGATGAGTTGCTTCTTGGCATTCTCCGCACGAATCATATTTTCAGGGTATATTGCGCACACGAGCGAATAGTGGCTACCCTGGGATATAACAGGCGTTTTTGCACAGATGAACGAGTGTGACCCTTGGCATGAATATCAGAAGTACTTTTTGTAACCTAAGCTTACTCATCTTTGATCGTCTCCAAGTAATGTTTTGCGGGGTGTGACATTAATCGACTAAGAACATATATACATAGGGCAATTTCCGATCCCGGAATTCGGCGCTTACTGCGATCAAAGTGGTCAAGTCTATGTTCCTCTCAGTCATCTAGGGTAAGTTGTTGGTGTTCGAATTTTGAATTCCTGACCAAGACTTGCATGAATGCATAGATAAATTTCGTTGATCAAGCTTTGAACCTGAATGGAATGATGCCCTTGATTGTGATCACATCTTAGAAGGCATTCCTTCAAGAACTGGGTTCAGTTTTCATTCTCATTTCAATATCCATCGTAGTCTACGCGGCTTCGAGCAGTATTCTGTAGATACGAGGTAAATGAATACAGTGCGATTTGATCAGGGAATTGTATAGATAGACAGCTGCAATGCAAGTTATAACAGCCGAGACGAATATTCTGCAAACCCTTTATTACAATAGTTCACTGTCCTATGTCGAGGCTAAGCTTTGACTACTCAAGCACTTAGTTGCTCTAGAAACGCCCGTCTGATTCCATCAACGAGTTCCGCTCTGCTTTAAACAGCTATCAAGTTTGGCGTCCATAGAAATCGAGTGGGTTCCTCGACATCAACTTGAAGGCGGGTATCTCGTCTCCATCCGATGCCAATGCTTCCATCTATTGCATTCGAAGTGACTCGACACTAATCCTTTATTGGGGCAAATTTGGAAATTCTCTTTACGTTGTAATGGCCACCAATCATTTGTGGTCAAAAGATCAATCTTCTGCTGCACCCCATTTCCTTAATTCATTTGTTGGTTGCGGAACATTTAAGCCACTTTCCACTTGACCTTCCAACGACGTGAGTTTTCGTAAATCCGGAGCGATCGGACGCTTGCACAGCTGTATAGCGGTGATAGATTGCTTACTTCTTTTGACTGAGTTCACTAGGTCAAGAGGTTGGAGACGTTCAACGCTAAAGTCACGCCTCCTCGGGGTAAGTCGGGGCTGTTTCGAAAAGCACTGTGTTCACATAAGCGACATCCTTGAAACGTCGAAGAAAATACGAAAAAGGGGACTCATGTGAAGGGATGACGTGATGATATTGGCCAGCAGTCGAAAACCCAATCCGCAGGTACGGACACGTCGGCGCTGATGGGTCATCACACCCTTCGCTTGCACAATACCCCACAGCATTCAGATCGCCGAGGACCGGAAACAGCGATGATTGACATCATCATGGCGACTTTCTCCCTTCTTCGAATGGAAAGGCCACTCAAGATGACCATGTGGATGATTCTAAACCAAAAAAGCAACAAGTTTTATTACGATCGACGATCGAATGGAGTTTCCTTTTTCGACTATTGGGTCGGAGATAGAATTTACTCATTTCGCCTTCCCTTGCCAAAGCAAGATCATTTTGCCTGATTTGTTTCTCGACATCAATGGTCCCTCAATCTATGGCCCTTTGGCGTACTTGATTTCAAGTCGGTCGTAACGAGAGGGCTTGCTCGAAGGGCTTGTAACGGGGTTTCGTGCTGTGGTCTCCGTGAATGGAGCTCTTGCTCAAGCCTCATTCACCGGCAACTCAGTGACTTGGCCACGCGAATGAGAGAGAGATCTTGTTGCTCCGATAGCCGCGTAAACTGACTCCAAGTATTCAGGAGCTGACTTCTTGCTCAATGGTGATCCATCGCCTTACCAGAAATTGATATATGAATATTCCTAAGATTAGGTTATCGTACAAGCCTTTGACCCCTACTCTCCTGCATACTCGATTACGTTTCATGAATTCGACCCATTGGACTTATGTTGATGTTATTGGCGTCTCGATCACCTTGGATGACATGCTAGTCTATTTCGCACCCTTTGTTTCGAGAGGTCACCCCACCGGATATGAGGAACTCTTGTCTTTAAAAGACCAGCTTTTGCATCGCTTTAAGGCATCATCGTCGACCATCCCCCCTCTAGATCCTCTCAGAGATGTCAGAAACGGTAATCCCAGGCATACCCAAGGATATCAGCTTGCTGTAAGTCCTCCTAATCTCTGATCGATCTCATTTGATCATGTAGATTGCATTCTTCAGCGCTGGCCCTATGCTCCTAGGTGGTTTCTTCAACTGGGGACTGTATGGAATATTGTGCCTTCAGACATGTGAGTTAGATCAAACGGTACTTCTTGAACGCAGCTCATCGAATTGGGATAGATATCTACTACTTGTCCTTCCCAAACGACTCACGAAACTTCAAGATTGTGGTTTACTTTCTTTTCATTTGCGACACCATTCAAACTGTAAGCTTCTCCTCCAGCTTACTATTGTGGATTGTATACTAATACCAGCGTCATGCAGATAATGTCGACACACAATGCTTGGTACTTCCTGAGCTCAGGATGGGGGGACACCTACGTTCTGACCCACCCTGGTTGGTCTTGGATCGCTGTGCCATTATTCACGGGCATTGTCTCCGCTGTAGTCCAGCTTTTCTTTGGATGGTGAGCTGTTTTCTGTTGGAATTCATAGCAGCATGTCCTGACCTGAGATCTCCCCACAGGCGCATTTGGAAGCTTTCCGGATCGTATATTCTCTCGGGAGTAGTAGTAGTTCTGGCTCTTATTCAGTCCACCGCTGCGATCGTTTCTGGTGTCTGGGTACGTTTGCATACTTATTTGAGTCAAGTTTTGCCCGTTGACCGATTCATATCCTTGTCCAGTTCGAGTTGCTTGAGGATACGACCAAGGTTGGCGTTTTACGTCCACCAGCTATCGTATGGCTAGCAGGATCAGCTATTGTAGACGTGATTATCACAGCGAGCCTTGTCACATACCTTGCTCGCTCATCGACAGGGTTCACTGATACCGATGATATCATCGCGAAATTGATCCGCATGACTGTCGAAACCGGCGCTTGTACCACTACCGCGGCTATCTTGGAGCTGGTCTTGTTCTTGGTTTATCAGACCACCAACTTGTATATGATTCCGTATGTCTACTTCTGACTGCTTCCGAACTCCATTTCTTACTCTAACACTCCTACAGGGCCCTGCCGCTTGCGAAGTTGTACACCAATACCTTACTCGCTTCTTTGAATTCTCGCAGCCAGACGTTCAACTCCTCTTCTCAAAGGTCCCAATTCCAGAGCCATGATAATTCCAATGTCACTACAAAACATCTTAGGAAGGTGGGTTAAGGCTGTGTGTCACACTTAACGAGATATCTGACAGTTGCCCATCTGTTTAGTTGAGCCGTAATCAGGTTCACGTCACGACAGTCAGGGAAGTTGTTGAGGACGTCGCCATGATTGATTTGCCAAAAGGTCGTCAGGTCGAGGTCAGTCTAGAATGTCCATCATCCCTTAACTTAGCATACTAAGTGGCTTTTAGTCTATCCAAGTCTCTTACACTAACAAACATCAATCCGCCGACCAGGCATCCTTTGAAGATGATGACAAGAGTTATGGTCTCCCTGACTCCAAGCTACACAGGTCTGACGATGATCTCGAAAGTGGTCGCCAGTAAATATATTCATCCTTAACTAATTCTTGGTCTTGCCATACATCTTGGTACGGGGGGGTTTGGTCGAACGTTGGGCGCGGCAATTTTTGTATATATATTCACTCTGATGTATGAGGCTAGAAGTTACTTATAGGAGTAGGGTTTATTTATCCATTTGCTCGTTGGACGGCACTGAGCCTACCGGCGGCATGTCGAGACGATCAGCAATTTCGACAATTTGGGTTATGAGATTTCGGTACCGACATTATCCCTGAGTGCTGGGCTACAGTGGCATCGGAACTGCATCATGGAACCCTCAGTGGCTTCAATACCCACATATGGTCTTCTGTAGAAGATCGGCCGTCGGAAGCTGGAGCTATACAGTACGTGGATTTGGATAACGGGAGCCAATCGCCCGGCAAACTCTTATCTCTGGATTATTTTATCATAGTTCGGTGATTGAGATGAAGTAGATTGCACAGGCATTTTGACTCGCCAATCAGTAAATGTGCATTGCATCCTTGATTTGTAAGCCCAAGTTTCGGACAGCTCAACCAACTCCTTACTTCGTCGATTGTGCGCCCGACAGCTCTCGAATGCATGGGCAAGCCGCATAATCACTGGTACACTCTTCATGTCAAATATCCGAGATTGTGGACCCTCAGTTTCGACAATCAATATCAAATTGCCAATAAATAGCACGCATGGGCGACGCGCCGACGGCATCATAATGCCGTCTACGTATTAAGACGTCTGACTTGAACACGTAGAAGCACTTGATCACGGCCGCCATGCGTCTCTTTAGCTTTCCCGACGAGTAAGAAGTGATTACGGGCTCAGGCTTGTAAGGATCGTGATAAGGTAAGTAGAATTATAAACGAGAGAAGAGTCGCGATCACCCTGTTTCAAACTTGAGTTTA
>WSUA01000008.1:21013-45436 GCA_019633455.1 Tulasnella sp. 419
CAGAGACCACATCACTTCTCCGGATTTCGTGATTTCCCTTGATACATTTATAGCACTAACACCCATCACCACATTCCGCGCGAGCTTATATCCATTAGCAAACATACGTGACGGGCAAACACTCATCCGGAGTTCAATGATCATCCACGAAACGCGAAACGTGACGACTCCGTCGTTAGGAAATTTCGGCCAGCACTTCAGGAGAACGGTTCTCTAACGGCAAGACCCTTTCAACGTAACGAAGGGATGATTTTCAAAAGAACAATAGAGCTAGACCTATATTGCACAAGAAGAATAAATATAAGGCCAGCGGGGAAACCATCAACCAAGATAGTGCCATATAGCCCAAAAACAGAATAGCGTGAAGACAGCTCCGATCACGAATATGATCGTGTCTTCTTTGCTAACGATAACGATTTCGGGTTAACAGCGTGGACGCAATGCACGAAGAAATGCTCACCTTCTCTTCTCTATCCATCCGATCACGTTTCTACTCAACCCTATGGTGTTAGCAGCATCTAACAGCCGTTTCTGCGTTCCTTTCAGTATATTTCGCTGGTCGACAAGATTGTCAAGGACCTCTCGCCCCTGCGCAATGAACATGTCCAGTTGGTTTTCCGTATTATTTATAAAGGTGTGTTCGTCAAGTGCGTGATTTTGTCGTAATGAAGAGGAGGGCCCCACTACAGAGGCTGGTGGCAGGGCAAAAGGCGACTCTGAATGCGTAGAAGGTGACTGTGGCTGGAACCTTTGGCGGGCTATACTTGGCGATTCTTGACCGAAGAGTTCACCACGTTGTGCTTGTGTTCGCTAAGGAATTGTCAGCACCGAAAGTGCATTCGAGGTGAACAAATCACCTACCGCATTATTAGCCTCTGCCTTTGTACGCTCAAACTGTGCTCGCAGCTCCTGATAATCTGATCTGAATTTTTGCACTCGTCTAGAATTTGATATCCTCAGTTGTTGCCCGCCATCTTTAGAGCGACAAAGACGCACGCAAATGCCTTCTCTTGTTTAGCCTTTATCATTTCACGCTTTGCCATTGAGTCATAATCATCCACTGTCCTGTTGAGAGCTGCCAGAGATGCTGATATCTGACCTGAGACGTGTATACGTTGAAGACAAACGTGTCAAACGGCAATTAACAAGAGAGGCTCACCCACCCTGCAGCGCAACGGATGAATCACCCGCACGCAATCGCTCCAAGTCAGTCTGTATGGCAGTGGTCTGCCTTAATCCTAGTGAATATAACGAGTTCATCGTCGCTGTTGTCGTGTCCAAACCTGCGGTCCAAGTTTCAACAAAAGATAGAACAATTTCCCTTGATTTGTCAGCCATTTTTTGGAATAACTCTGTTTTCGCAGCACCTTTCTTGCTCACCAATCTTTCCCTCCACCGATGTTCAGACAAGCAGCATACAGAGCTATTGCATCCTCTCGCTCTTTGAGGGCTCATGCGCCCTCATCGTTTGCCCGCTTTGCTCATTCTACAGCATCGTCGAGCCAAACGATGCAAGGAAGAGCAGGTTTGATGATTGGAATGTCGACTGTCATCGCTTATTACACGTGGAAACTTTCGACTGAGAACAGAATACTTCAAGACGAGGCACATAGTAAGTGTGTATTGTACTACGTTACTTCACACCTCTCATTCGCCTATTGCAGCCAATGACACCCCGGCGCCTTCCGTAATTCAGCATAAATCCGAGGAATACAGTGCAGAAATAGCTGCAGAATCTGCCACTTCATCAACCTCGGTGCCCTCTACGGACTCGGTGATCGTTGATGCTGCATTGCCCCAATCCGAGACTCCAGAAGCAGATGTCGATGAAGAAGATGCCAGGTCTGCGGCCTTCAATCCCGTCACCGGAGAAATTAATTGGGATTGCCCTTGCCTTGGCGGTATGGCTCATGGACCCTGTGGTCCAGAATTCCGTGAAGCATTCTCTTGCTTCATCTACAGCGAGAAGGAGCCTAAAGGAATAGACTGTGTGGAGAAGTTCAAGCATATGCAAGATTGTTTCAGGGCTCATCCAGATGTATATGGTGAAGGTATCTTGTTTCATCTCTACATCGTAGAAACATTCTCAAAGCTTGTTTATTCAGAAATCGATGATGACGATCAACCATCAGCTGTACCCCAGACCCAATCCCACGACGTTGAAGTGGCACCTGTAGATGAAGAAGAACCTGTACAAGTTGCACCTGTGCGCAAGATCAGATCGCGATATGAGGATTAGAGATTAAACCATTTACCTTCATAACACAAAAAGGACATTAGTGCCTGTAGCCATTGCCCTATTATTTTCAATTATATCCACAATATATCACATCCACTTACCTAATTGTCCTGACTGATACCATCGAGGTTTATCTGCCAGGAGTCCACTCTTTCAACACTCAACTTGCAGTCCCCTGCAGAAGGTGCTTGAGCCCAACCGTTATTCCAGTTTGGAGAGCTGGTCTGGATTGGAGTCCGGGTATTTGCTGGATTTTGGGGGTGGGCCAGCACCTTTCGAGGTGCTCTTCCACCAGTTGATTTTCTGGCCGTTTGCTGGGAACGGACAACTATCAGTATTATCAAACAGAAAGAAAGAGTAACTTTACCCTTGTTCTAGCCATTTCAAGTGTTGAAGATTAAGGGTTAAGCGTAGATATGCACTGCGTAAAATCGCCTTATCGCGTAGGTTTTGCAAACCGTTTGGAACCTGGTAGGATGAATTAGATGCTACGTTGCCTCCAAAGTGGTCTCGGAGCTAATTTCAGCCACGGCTTTATTCCTTTATATCTCCGCGAATAAGCTTCCAATCACCGCTAGAGACGAGTTAGCAAGACTTTTGCTGGGTAGCACTGCACAGTTATCTAGCTGTGTCTAGGGCAAATCCTGCAAGGAACTGATCTTACGCCGTGATGGTAATCGGATGAGCGATTGAAGAGAGGAAACTAGACAGCAAGTTTTCTTTGATGATGTACAGTATCAACATAAAATATTTATACAGCATAATGGCTATGAATCATAGCCATAAACCACTGAATATGCTGGGATGGTCGGGCATCGGGGGTCTGTGTCTCTACATGCATTTACGGCTTTGCGCGCTCGTCCGTGGTCACATGATTTCCTTCAACATCAAGTTCGTTTATTCTTTGGATTTAGTGATCGCAGTCTTCGGTGTGCTGTCGGACCGTTGCCAGGAGCGTGAGATAACTTCTCAGAAGTCCCACGTCGAGCTCATGTTGAATTCCGAGTTTGGACCGCTGTCTACTTTTGACCACCCAACTCTCCTCCAACACCAACCTACATGGCCGACGTCAAGAGAAAGTTTGACGACGATGATGTCGATCTCAAAGACATAGACGCGGACATTGGCTCAGACGAGGACTCTGACTCTGACGTGCCAGATGAAAATATGGAGATCCCACAAGGATCACCAAGTTTGTGGTTGGTTAAGGTGGGCTAGTGATTTCTCATCTTTCGTAGGAACTATTTCCTTGTGATCAGTGATGTGGTTGGACGTGGTTGAATGTCTCACAATCTTTATGAACACTTTTATCGCTTCTTGGTCAATGCAGCCAGTTGTAGAACTCATGCTATGGTTAACCTTAACGTAGGTTCCCAAATCTCTAATGGAGAAATGGATGACTGTAGACCAAGGAGGAGTACCTCTCGGAGTTATGCGTGTTGCAAAATCCCAGTTCGTGTGCATTTCCTCGGCAGGCTTACATCCTTTCCACCTGCCACCTCCCATATTCCCAACAAAACTGGATTACTGAGGCAATCATTGACACTTCATAGGCCCAGCTCGAAAGATACTCATAAAATCAGGATTTCGCTTCCCGAAAATCCTCAATTTGATACCACAGGAGAAAGTAAAGAATACATATTCAACATGCCTCAGACACCGGTCCTTAATCAATTCGCCTTTGGTGACAAGGTCAAAAGGCTAGAAGACGGACAACCCGCTCCCAAAAAGGCCCGTGAGTAATCGTGGTACTTGTCATCACATGATTGTTTGCTCAGTCCTTTTTGACAATTCGTAGGAAGTACACAGCTGATGGGCAAAATTGCTCATAAAGGCTCCATGATTCCTGTGATGGATGCTACTTATGAGACGAAGATAAGAACTAGAGGGAGAGAGGCCAATAAGCCGAGGCGAAATGCCATTCTTTTGGATCACAAACTTGCCGGCGGTGGACATACAGCGGGTGGTGTTGCTTTGCCAGATAGCGAGGATACTCTCAAACTTGGAAAAGCCAATCTCAAAATGCTTGCGAGTGGTGCCTCCAGAAGTACAGCTGGTTTCGATCTCAGCGTAAGTTGCTTAGCTCGTGAGCTAGGTTTAGTGTTGCCAAGCTGATTGTCCTTTCCCTTCAACAGAAAAGGGCACCTGGAAAGAAACCTGAGTTTGAACGGTTTGCTCGTATTTCTCGGGATGAACTCTTGGATAGACTATTCGGTTTGTTCCAACAGAAGCCAATGTGGTCCTTGAAGGTTGGATAGTGTCTTGAGATGTTGCTGCAAGTGTCTCTGACACGCTTATTTCAGGATTTACGTGCGACCACGGAACAACCCGAGGCGTATCTCAAGGAGATACTTAACACCATCGCTTACTCGCCGAAAAGTGGCCCTAACACCCACATGTGGATCTTGAACTCTCATTTCGTCACCAGCAAGACGGAAGAAGGTTCGGTTGCTGGTCCAAGCGGTGTCAAACCCGAAGTAAAGGCGGAAGAACCATCCAGCCAGGCTACCGATGCCATGAAGGTGGACGAGGATGATGATGATGATGATGACGACGATAACGATGATGGAGATGAAGACGAAGATGAAGAGTTCGAAGAAGTATGATCGCTGGAACGAACATTCTTGTTATTTTATTACCTCTCATCGTTCTTAAAATCGCCAGTTGTTTCTATTGATCGCATAATTTGCCTTATGGCCTATAGATGTTATTCCATTCACATTTGACTATGTGGGTGATTCCAGTTCAACTCCAAGAGTTCTGGCAATATTACAACACTGCCACTCTGGAAGCTGCCACGAATCTACTCCTTTTACCAGGGATTACTGGAGTGTGGCATAAATGCTTCAACGGGCATCTTAGCGTCCTTAATGTGGCTGATGCATGTGTCATTCAACATATGACGGCATCCAGATATTCATCCACTTCTACTACTAACTCCGAAGTGGTTAATTTACATGCACATGTTAGTCCAAAATTATAGCGGAACACTCAGAATATGCAAGCAGTCACGAAGATCCTTGTATTGTGATATCATCTACACAGTTCTTAAGCCCAAAGCTGGATGTTCGCTTATCATTCCATCGTTCAACTCGTCCCAAGAATGAGTTGTAAGACTGGTTACTTCTTCGTGGTGGTGACAATCTCCGATCGAGGCGCCAGACCCAGAATCAAGAGAGGTGAAGAAAATTCGGACGATATACTTTAGAATACATCAAGTATTAGCTGGTTGCCACATATTGATCATTCGATGCGTTGAGCTCACCTTGACTTCAATGCTATTTGGCACCTTCCAAGCCATTTCGCCTTCTCGACGACCACCAGTGATCATTCCAAATATCTTTGTCTTGCCTGCTTCTTTGTCGATCTTGGTATGTAGGACATCACCCTGAGCTAGCGTCAAAGTAGCGACTTCCGTACGACCAAGAGACCTGAGACTCGTGACCTTGTGGAGAGTGACTTTCAAGTGCTGTGAGACCGTGTCTGGGTCAAAGAATGAGACCGATCCTATGCTGCATACGAAGGGAATCTGAGCTTGTGCCTTATAGCTGAGGGGTCGAGGTAAGCAAAACTAAAGGTTCTTCGTGAGCTGCGGAATTTTCGTGGATGAGAAGTTGATTCCGCTTACCTCGACCATTGTCCCATGTCCTTTGCTCAATTGGAAAGTCTCCCAGTCAACCTCGAGGTACTCTCGAAGCTTCCAATCTCCCCACTCGGGGAACTGATGTCTTATGGGTGGATGTGACGGCGCCGTTCTTGGCAGGTAGAGGAAGGGCACAACAATGCTGTAACGGCTCTGCTGTCAACCAATGACCCAGATCTAATTGACTCTCTACTTACGTGTCATGTGCCCTCCATCCCTTTCTGTAGACTTCCACCTGCATTTCGTATGTGACTTCGCCGATTATCCCAGGGAGGCGTCCAATGTACGATGGAGGGAGTATGTGCCCTTCATCCGCCGACTCTGGGAGCTGCATCGCGATTTACCGGGTAGTCGAAAGCCCGGTAAGCTCGGCTGAGTGGCGATAAATCTCCATTGATCGGTCAAGGACGCTAGCAACCTGAGGAGCGACTGGCAATCCTTGACGATTAAGTATTGTTGTGACTTTTCCCACAAGCTGCAACCATACTTGAGTTTTCGCATTGATATGACAAGGGATATCAACGAACCTTGCAGGTGATCTTATGAACGGTTTCTAGTTTTTTGACGTCCAAAGTGCCTTCAATAAGTCCCCGATAGCCATAAGCTGGTGAAGCAGTGCCCCAAATCCGAGGTCCAAGATCCAGAACGGCAGACTTGCTAGAGAAAACATAGTTATTGCTCTCGATGGATGTGCCATCAGAGATAGTCAAAGAGGGGGTGTATGATAAAGTTGGGGATGTTGCCATTGCATAGGAGGGGAGCTGTGGCTCGGCAGTGTACAAGGGGAGAGTGTGGTCTTCCATTTGCTGTCGTGGTTTGGTCTGTTAATGCTCAGTGCGCTTGAATGGTACTCTTTAATAAACCCACGAAATCCACGCTCAGGTAGATGAGTCACAGGTCAATTACGGCAGGCCACATGTTGCCCATGCACCTTTCCTATAGGCGCCAGTAATAGCATATCAGAAGCACGCCATATTGGCATTTCTCATTAGTAAGGCTATTACTAATCCGTCTTCTCTACTGACAATTATGGACATGGGGCTGGGAAGCTCAGTATATCGAGCGACATGCAGTGACTCTTACAAGGCTAACATCCTTCAGAGATACTGCCCGTTTTGTGGTATGAATGGTTGGCCGTAATGCACATTGGGTCCTGGCGTAGGTAATGGCCGATGATTTGCCGTTCTCCTGTTTGTCGGTAACGGTGGAACAGCCATGGGTGATTGCGGATGTACGGGCGTATGTGGAAGATAGACCGGCTCCTGGGGGTTCTGCCGGATAGGAGCAGTACTAGATGAGTTTGTAGGAGAAATTTGATGGTTCCAGACGCCAAATCGATTCTTAAATGTCAGTAATTCCGCTATTTGATGCTCTAGGCTCTTTCTCTCATCTCGAAGCCTTTCGACTTCTTTCGCCATTGAGATAAGTTGAACGGATATCTGACCCTTGAGTTCTTGGAGCTGAGCTATATATATGCAGAGAAACCCTCAGTCTTCATCTGCCAAAAAAAAGTTAGGTGCAGACCTTCCACGTTGATGGCAGTAGCCTTCTCCATTGCATCGACAAACCGATGCTTTTCACCTCGAATCTCCATGGCAATTGCTTAAATGAGATATAGGTATTAAATTCTAGTGCTCTAATAATAAACAATTACGCACTTTCGGCAAACTTTTCCAGCAATTTCTCGTTTTCGTCCCGTTGACGTCCAATCAACTCAACTGTAGCGCAAGGCGAATCAGGTGTTACTCAATATACATGCTAGAACTAATGCTACTCACTGAGGTTCTGTCGTTCAGTGCTTGCAGTACTAATCAAGTGATTCGCAGCCGCTAAGAAATTATCGTTTGTACGATTACGGTTGTTGTTTTCTACCAATGCATTTTGGATCTCTCTCAGCAGATTGTTCGGGCGACTTGAATCACTTGAGCCATCTGCTTGCAACGAATCACCGCCGATATCTTCAGAAGGGGCAAACAGCTGATGCAGAGCTTGAAGCTGCGTAGCAATTGCGTGGTACTGTGTGCCCGTTTGAGATGCTGTATTGGAGAGCCATGAATTAAGCTCTTTGAGCTAGCTGTTAGCTGGAAGAGCTAATAGTATTTGAGGAAAGTTGTTCACCAGTGTAGTATTTTTCTCGGTGAACCTGATCTTCTTGCAGATGACTGAGTAGCTCAGAAAGCTAATGATATCCAATCAGCTTAGGATGCAAAAAATGTGGATGGGGATACCCATTTACTCACATCAATCTTCCCTTCCTCGGTACTGTTTTTTGAATTGGTATTGCCATCGTCGCCCATTTTCACCACATTAGTCTTCTCTGCTGCTTCCCGACATAATGCCAAGAGCGCATCCAGCTTATCATTCACAGGTGCTATATCAGGCGTGGCCGCGGTGGTTGAAATGGCATCCAGTTTTTGTTGAAGAGCCGAAAGGTCCAACGGAGCAGGTTCCGCTAACGTCTGCCCAGATGCTGGCTTGTTGCGGAAGACAGAGAATACTGACCGATCTGGCAATGGAAGCTGCGGTTCGCTTTCTTTCTTCTTTCCTGAAGTGACATCATTTCGCAAACCATCCAGTGCATCTTTGATCCCAACTAAGGTTTCCTCCAACTGCGATGTGTTCGCGCTCGTTCCAAGTATGGACAGAGTATCTTTCAGTTCAGCGAAATGTGTCCCCCAAATTAGCCGATCCGCCGCTGCGCCTTCATTGACCACATCTACAGTTGTGGAGATCTTTTCTAACAGCGCTTCGCCCTCCTTTTCAGATTCTTGGTTCAGTCGGAGTTGTTCAGATACTTGTTGTATCAGAAACGGGAGCTCATTGGATGATGATGAGTTATTTGCAGCAGACAGGTTCCTTATGGTGTTGTCTGAACTTGTCAACAACTCCAGTTTCGCCCGGATCTCTTCGACTCCTGCTTCAATTCCGTTCTGCTGCTGATACCGATCAGCGAATGAAGTCAAAACAGTCTCCACCTTCTGTTTGATCTCCAAAACTCCTTTCTTTACATCACTTTCCGCCTCTCGCTTGGTTTTGGCAAGAGATTCCTCGGTATACGTATTTTCAGCCGTTGTGCCCCATTTTTTGACTTCACTCAATTGCTCTTGAATGCTTTGTAGAGCTAAGGCAAGGGCCTTTGTTTGAGCGGCTTGGTCCAAAGCAGCGTTTTTCACCAACGCCAACGTAGGTGCAATGTTGAAATCAGAGTAGTCCCGTGAAGGCTCGACATTTAAAAGGGAGGGCTCTGCAAGAGTTGTCATCGAACTCTGATCTTGCGAGCGTAGCATAGCTACAGGTTGAGAGGTAGTGTTGGGTTGAGCAGCAATAGGGAGGGTGCTGTTCATGATTGATGCATCATAATTGAACTGCCTCCTACCGTGCTCCATAGATTCTTCATCAGTCATATAGGTCTTAGTAGTACGGCCTTCGCCCAACTTCGAGGAAAGGTGTTTTACAGATCTTTGAAAGAGGGGAGATGATGGTAAGGGCGATGATCCACGTACATCTGTTCCATTATCCGTTCCAATCCTGGTTGATAAGTTCCGGCTCTCGTGTGTGGGCGTAGACATCGCTGTTTCTCTGCGACCTAAAGAGTTGTTGACATCTCCGCCGACTCGTATTGTGGACAACGGCTTAGATTGTTGTCTTTTGCCTGGGGATATTGGTGGGGTCGAAAGTCCGTTCAATCGAGCTTGACTCCCAGATGCCTCTTCTTCCGTAGGCCTATGGAAGGGAGACGACTTTTGCGATTGTAAGCGAGCCAGACGCTTTTGCACAAGGGATAAGTTCCCTAAATTGTCGACGGAGGGAGTTGGAGGAACACTCTTTGTCTTCCTAGGGGTATCTGGTCCAGGGTACGGATCGGTGGAACTACCAGCTTTTGGATACTCAGCGGTTGGAGCGCTTCGCAACCCATAATAAGCTGCGGCACTGACGGTTGTTGAGTCGATTGGGGTTGACAACTGGAGTGGACTTGGCCTATGCTCTCTGCGAGATGGAGATTGGGAGTCGTTTGCCTCGAAGAACGCGGAGAGCTTTGATACGTTCACGACACGTAATGGAGGTTGGAGCCTGTGGAATTCTGGATCTTCGTATTTACTCGCGAGAGTCCCATTCACAGGAGAGATTTCGTCCATCGGGGGATTGAAGTCAGAATAAGTCGAGGCATTCGCGGAGCATATTGCATCCCTTGTAAAACATTATTCTTAAGCACTCGTTTTCTTCAGTCTACAGAAATCAACTTACCATAGATGACATACCCATTTGCCTCTATCCCAAGGTGATGCCGAGGCAAATCTTTCCTTCCTCTGACCACCCGGTTCGTCTTGCAAATTCAACTCAAAAACGTACATAGTCACTCCATCCGACTCGCTCTCGACCTCAAACCCAAGATCTCTGACAATATCTTTGCTCAAGGTTGTCGATGGTAAAGACTCCACAGTAGCATGACGAAGATTGAATGATCTGAATGGCGTAGAGCCGCCAGGTACGGATGCCAGATCTAGCGTAAGAGTTGGTGCTTGAAGAACAGCTTGAGTACGATACCATTCAGTGCGTGCTGAAGTCGAAGATGCGTATAAGAGCGGCCCGGCTCTCATTACCTGCGTTGAAATAGTATCAGTACTCTTCAATCGCGCGTTAAGACTCAACATACCACATCAGCGTCATCTGGTTTCAGATTACCCGATGACATAGTTTGAGCTGAAACGGGAGCGGTATTTAAAGTTGTGTCATACAAGAGACGAGGAGGTTGTCCATCTTCGTCATCCAGCATAGCTCTTCGCTTGGGTACAGGTGAAGGAGAGGGACTCCGCTGTTTATTCCTCTTCTTCCCTTTCATCATATTTATCAGTGAACGAAGGGGAGAACGAGAGGGCGAGGGCGCCATTTTAGGTTCTGGGAGTGGAATTGCGGGTAAAGGTCCATTGAGGCGAGCTTCACTTGGAGGAAACCGAGGGGGTACGGTTGATGGCGCCGCCTTCGATGAGTTGTTGGTTGGGGTCGAACATGGAGCAGAACGGCTTGGAGAAGCAGACTGAGACTCAAAATGATCAATGAGATCCTTTGCTGATCGTCGACGAATCGGTGTTGCGGGTGAATCCGGCTGTAGAGAAGTCCGTTGGCGTCTGTTAGTCAAGGGTGATTCATGACTTCGTAGAACAAGGAATGGCGATGTTCTTAACGGAGACGGTGTACGATAAGGCTCCAGATGGCTGGGTGGATCATCTCTATACAAAGTCTCCGTAGCATCTGCGTCATTTGTCGCAGCATAGGTCTTCGGAGGTGATAGCCGAGTCTGATACTGTTTACTAGTGAATGTCTTGAAACACTCTCCAGTGTAACTGTTTCCGTCATTGCGAGGATATTCATCTATTGAAGTGAGCAAAGTATCCGTAGTTGACGCTTGGCTTTCAGATGAACTAGACTCGCCCCTGCCCATCGAAGTTGACGTAATTGCGGTTGACGAAAGAGACATTGGACGGGACTCCATTGTTCAACGTCTACGATTGCGAGAAGATGAAAAGACGAAGAATATTTTGGTTCACATGTAAACTCGAGTTGGTGAAACATAGTTGCGTCTGTCAGATGAACGTCGAACGAAAGAAACAAAACCCAAAAAGGAAAGAATCACGTGATGCGCAGCCAAACATTACATTCGTGGACTTTTCCGCTGTCATTTTTGCTGAGTCCGCAGCGGTCAACGTATTTCTTAACCGCCACCCCTCTATAAACTCAAAACTTTTACAGTTTATTACACCATCTCTCCTTCAACCCGCTTTTCACCATGGATTTGATACGTGCTACCATTCCAGCTTATATTCAAAGCCTCAAGGTAATACATCACTTGGTCTATTCTTGAATGCATCTAAAGCATCGTTGTATAACAGGAAACTCGCTTGGGCAGTCTAAGATCACCAGCAGAGTTCTTTGATGTCCACCGTATATCTCGTCCAGCAGATATGAACCAGGCCACGTCAGTGAGTGCATTCAGCTAGCGATGACTGCCTTGTAGCTCACTCTTTGGTGTTCTTTCAGAGGATAAGCTACAACACTGTGAGTACAACTCATTAACCAGATTAAGACCTTGACTGAAACACTCTTTTCTTAGCGCTACTTCAGCGGAAACTACGGCCTCATTGTTGCTGCCCTCACCGTTTACGCCCTCCTCACAAACCTTTTCCTCATTTTTGCCGTCTTGTTCCTTGTTGGAGGTTTTGCAGCTATCAACAAATGGGCTCCAGAACCACTTCAAGTAGGTGACCATATCGTCACCCAAAAGTCTCTTTATATTGCTCTTTTCGTCATTGGTGAGAGTATTGCCTCCCCTGCGTATACGTATTCAGGCTGACCCCTTATATGTTCTTGCAGGTCTCCCGATGCTCTACATCGCTTCCCCTATTTCAACCTTCTTCTGGCTCGTAGGCGCTTCCGCAATCTTGGTCTTGGGTCACGCAGCTTTGATCGAGCCCGGCGTTGAAAGCGAATACGCCGCTGTCCAGGACCAAGTATAGACCATTCCCTAAACCCTCTCCCCATCAACACCAACACAATCCTTTGCTTTTCTTTTCTGTATCGTTTTTTGGGTATCGTATCCCTGTATTGGAAGCCATACCACTTTATTTCCTGAATAGACTATTCTCTAAATCCTTACATTCGGCTTGAAATCCACAGCAGCAGCAAGTAGTCGTTTCATTCTTATATAATGATACAACTGCTATAATAGACAATCCAACAATCCAAATAGAGGGTAACAGCAAGGTTTCACGTCGTAAAAACCCAAGGAATATGTAAGTGAAGGTAAAGAGTAGTATGTCACTGTTCAAGTGAGACCCCGCGACATAAAAAAAGTATGAATTGTAAATAGGAAGGAAGCAAAACAGTGCGAACAAGGAATTAGATAATGCTCAACAAGAGAGCTTTTGAAACCTGAGATGAGAGGAAGCCACGTCCATGTCCGAGAGGATACGATCACAGCAAAGGTAGCCATTGACCTGTCAATCAAAATCAGCAAGTCAATTAAAGAACCAAATTGGAAGGAACACGTCACATACCAATCACGACATTTGGCAAGTCAAATACGTCTCTTCGTATTGAGAAGCAAAATGCGCAGGGTATTGGCGATCCGTCAGGCTTCATAAGGACACAATGGGAGAATACCGATTGTGAGCTACTTTCAAAAGCATGGGATGCGAAGTTTTCCCAATATTCCACCACGGATTGATGTTCAAATAGCTAAATGAATGCTAATCAGTGTCTGAATGGCATGAGAAGAAAAATCGTTATCACTCACCTCGTAAATGAACTTGCGACTCCCCACTAACTGCTCCCGACTCCATCCCGTTAACATCGTGAATTCCATTCCCACTAGACATATCTCCCCAGTTCGCCTCCACACCACCGTTGGCGTACCACTGAACGATATTAACTTCTCAAGTTCCTGCGGGGGATAACACGGAGAAAATAAAAGATGGACACGTCAGAATTAACAAACCGAATAGCCCGAGAATCGACTTACGATTAATGACCTCTGGAAAGATTTCTCGACAAATACCTCGTCTTCAAGAGACAAGGGCATCTGCATTGCAATCAGGGATGGTCTGAAGATGGCCAGGGCCCTTACCTAAAAGGGAAAGATAAAACGGCATCTAGGTAAGCCACAGTTACTCTCGCGCACGCGGAGATGCGAGCAATTTTCGGATAAACATAAAAGCGATACTCACAATCCGGAGGATGTCATTCTTCTCGAATCTGATCCGTAAATAGTTTCAGCCCTCTGGGCGATGCAACATTTTGGTAAAGCTGGAGACGCACCTTCCTTGCATGTATTTCATGAGATAATGGTATCCGTCAACGTAATCAAAGGGTTTTTTGGTAGTGGAGTAAACCGTTGATGACCTTTGGTGCTGTATCGCCAGGGCTTGCTTGGAAGTTCCAAGTGTTGTAAGTCTCTGGATAGTTTGCGGGCTGGCGGTAGGATTCTGTCCATCAGGAGATATGTCCATCGCATTTGGTGACGCAGGTGAAGGATCGGAGGCCGGAGGTGTGGGAGGTGCCAACGCATTTACTTGATGACGAGAATACGTAGGAGATAACGTAGACTGCAATGGAGAAGTAGATGCCGATAATCCACCCAAATTGAAATGTGAACCAGAAAGACTGTTGTGCTGTAATTGCTGTGGGACAGCAGGCCAGCCTGGATTTGTCACTAAGCCAGGGAAAGTGGTAATAGTTGTAGAAGGTGGAGGAGAAGGTGGAATAGCTATGGCATCATCTTGGGGAGATGGATTGCCGAGGATAGCCGATAGCATCGAGTATTCCATGTTAGCTGCTTGCGAGTCGAATTGGTAGTTGGGATCAAAGGAAAGATTGAATATCGAGTCAGGTTCGAGGACGTTGGTTTGCTCTGAATCATGTCACAATAATGTCAGAGGGGGGGAGGAACGTGGAGTGGGTTACGTCCGAATACTCACTTGCAGGCACAGGGGGGAGTGCAGTGGCTGCTGCGGGAGTAACGTCCAAAGTCTTTGAACGTGCGGAATCAGCATTCTTGCCCTGCGCCTTTGCTTTCTTCAATGCCTCTGGAGAATATGGGGTGGAAAGTGAGATGTACTACCCCAACGCAACTTTGACTGACACTGACCTAATTCGTCGTCATCTAACAGGTACTTTGCCTTCTTCCTGTGCCCCTCAGCGCATGTGTCTGCCATTCCACGTTTGACGCACCGCTGACATGGTCGAGCTGAGATATGATATCAGCAATCTGCAATACTGATAACCGCACCACTGAACCTTCACTCACAGTCGTCGCACGTAAGATGCGCCTTTTGGCAATGACAACAAGCTCTGTTTGCCTTTTTCTTTTTCGTCGACGCTGCCTGCTGATCTGCCATCGTTGCATCTCCCGATGATACCCCCGCTCCTTCCTCCGGCGTCACAGACATTGAACTCCTTTTCCTCTTTGCCGAAGGAGTTCCGTTGGCAGGCCTCCTCTTTCCATTGGCTACCGAGGCTGTCATGGTTGTCCTACTGGGACCAGCGACTCC
Source organism: Tulasnella sp. 419 (assembly GCA_019633455.1). Classification (NCBI taxonomy): domain Eukaryota; kingdom Fungi; phylum Basidiomycota; class Agaricomycetes; order Cantharellales; family Tulasnellaceae; genus Tulasnella; species Tulasnella sp. 419. The sequence continues at coordinate 35,940 of WSUA01000008.1, forward strand.
ACTGCCGCTAGCGCTGGCTTGGTTTGCTTGAGCTTGCTGAACCGGGCCGCCAGTAACCGTGGAAATCGTTCTTGACGATGATGGGGATGTTGAAGGGTTGGGTAGTATTGGAACAGGATGTTCGAGCAACATAACCAATAATAAAGCGGGGGGACGCCAGTGACGTGAAGGATAAAACCGGATTGGCTTTGGGGGTTCTGGGGGTTATGTGCTGCTGCAGATGAGAGTTGATTCCAATTGGAAAACCGTCTGAGCTTGAATCACTCGGTCTCATATCAAACTCCGCATCGTGCCTTGGTCCGAAGACTTGGCTTCAGATCCGGCATCCACATTGTCAACAAGGCCTTCGTTGTGGGCAAGGGCGAACACACGATGCTTGATCGATCGCAGTCGTCATGGTGTGTCCAAATATGGCTAGGGTCAAGGATACACCAGAATAGGAGCCCTGCGGGATGCTTCTTGCTAAATTAGACTAAAGTCGGAGCAGAACGGATGGCATAACATTAACAAACTCTGTATTTGGATACACGTGAGCATAATCTTTACAATTTCAAAAAAGGGGGCATGACTGGCTGAGGGTAGTGACCGGTATAAGCGGTCAGCGAGACATTGAGGCAACGATGGACTCTGGCAACGGGATGACATTTACCCCATCCCTATGCCATGTTATCTCAAGCTCGTGGGTTCTGACCCCAGCGGCTCCGACCTCGAAAGGCAGAGCGTACATCAACGCCAAGCAGCTTCCCACCCAGTTCTAGACCATGCTGAATCAGCGAGAAGCATACCAAAACTTGAATCACAACGACAATCATCAATGCTGTGATCATTGTCCTTATCCACCCTCTCTCCTCATCTTCACGTTTGTAGTAGAATCTATCTCGTTCTTCCAAAACAAACCAATTGATCCACCTAATAAGCAGCTGCCCTAAAACATCCTTGAACTGATAAACGGCACTATCCGATCGGGACAGCGCGATAACAAAGTAGTCCGCGCTCGCGTCCAATTCGCTGGTTCCTCCTTGATTAAAGGCCTCGTTTTTCCCAGGTGCAACGAGAGTGAATTCATCGAAGTTCGAGCCAGGGCGGCCGTCTGATGGTCTTTCGGCGAACGAGAACGGTCCTCGCATAAAACTATATTCAGGAGGAAGCGAATGACTGGAGTTGCTTTGATGTAATGCACGAGACGTAAGGACAGCAGCGTGAGGAGGCAATTGATTAATGGGCTGATGAGACATGCCACTAGAAACGACGCTCTGGTAGGGATATGGACTTGGTCTGGGGTAAGAATAACTTGCAAGGCGCCTGCTGTCCCGATTAAGTCGATGAGGCCCAAAGGGTTCATCTCCTTCCATGAAACGGACGTGCGAGTCCCTTCGTTTCCGACCATTATCTCTGATGCAATCACTCAGTTTCTCAGGCAAGGAGTGAGTCCTATTGATAGTCTCTCGATGAGTTGGGGATGGCGTGATGAGGCCGAGGTCCCGAATGGGTGTCTCTGGGGGAAACATTTCTGCAACCGGAGCTCCGACAACATCTCCAAATCTGGATTTGAGTTGCAGGAATGGATCGAATTGTTCCAAACCAGTTCGGGTCACTTCTTTGGCATTGAGTTTTTTGTCATCATCAATGAAACTGCTGAGTGAAGCACCGAAATGAATTCGTTTGGGCTCGTCCTTGAGACCCGTTGTCACCGGGTTCCTGAGATTCTCGATTCTGCAGGTGGAGGACTGGGAGGGTTTATTGGCAGAATGGGGGGTATGCTGCGCGTCCTTTACAGTGGGTACTTGCATGTCCGAAATCCCGAAATCGACGGCGGAAGAGCGAACGGCATAATCGTCGCAACTGGTGGGTGGAATGTTGGGTCGTTCCTCGTCATCAAAGGTTCCCTCCACACTTTTGCTTTTTCCCTTCACGTCATGTTGGCTAGTCGACGATGTCAGGTCAGGACTGGTCCCAAAGGCTGCCAGGCCGTAACGGTAGGAAGACCCAGCGGCTGCAGTGTTCAGGCCCACTCCAGATATAACAGGGATTGGCATACACATCGGCACTCGTTTCTTGGATTCCAACTGACGAGTGTTGGAACCGTCTCCTCCAAAGGCATCAGATCGTCTGTTCCAGTCGGTACCATATGTGCTGGGAGGAAGCCCGGAAGCAGGCTGGGATGACTGGGAGAACAGCAGTCTGGGCTGTACTTCGTTCTCGTCGGCTTCATTGCTCTCCGACCCAATTAATGAGTCCACCGAATCGTCCTTGACGACAATTTCTTGGAAGATACTATCTTCAATGGGTGCTGGAAGGAAATCTGGTAGGTAGCCCCTAGAATGGTGACTAAACTGGAGGAGAGACGCGTTGGCGAGAGAACGTCCGAACGTGTCCACGTATGATGATGACTGCTTTGATGGTAGACTTCGACTTCGCGTACTTGGTGAAGTGAGTGATTCCTTTTGAGATATGCGTTTAGAGTGTCCTGCCAGTGCTAGCTTCTCTACACCCTCCATGTTATGGTTTCTTGCTGCTTGACTGAAAGGGCTACTCGGACTTGTGAGCTTCAAGAGTCTATGGCTGTACGCGTCAACAGGCTGACCTACCTGGGACTGTTGCAAGGGAAGCTCAAATTTGAAACCAGACCGGTGCAGAGTCTTGCAGTTGACGTTTGGGTTAGAACATTCACCTTTAACCAAAATAGTAATCGTGCGCCCATCTTCACGTGATCCATAAGTTACTTTTCTCAAACACGACATGACTTACACTAATTAATATATATGCCTTATCAAAGGGAGCCCAGTATACAAGACGATGCAATGAAAAAACACAAAAATGCTTCAAAGGAAAAGAATGAGGGGTCATGAAAAGTATGCCGAAAAATTGCGAAAAGGATGCAGGTCAATAATGCGGTTTCACTCCATATCCTCCTGAATTGTATGTTCATCATAATCGCTTGAGGCCATCCCATAATCTTGATCCTGATTTGGCATTTGGTCATCTTCTTCGATCTCGCCATCATACACGCCGTCAGCTCTCCAACGAGCCTCTTCTAGGGTCTTCCTTCTAACTCGGCTCAGCACTTCATCCAGGGAAAAGAAGTGTTGTGGATTGTTGGCAAACTTGATGTGCCTATTGGTTTTGATATGCTACACGTGCGGTAACGGATGTGAGAACAATACTGATTACGGAACTGGTTGCACATTACCTTTGAGAAATCGTCAAATTTGTAGCGACAATTCTCGCAATAACCAGGCTTTTTGTTTTCCTCTCGGGGCGGTAATCGGATGGTGTTCGTACTCTTGCTTTTCCTCAGTAGGTGAGGTCTTGCAGGTGGATCGTTCTCCTGGCCTTGACGTCCGTCATCCTCGTCATCTAGGAGGATGTCATCACCGTTATTGTTTGAGGTATTGTTCTTTCCAACGCCGAATGTCCGACTAGTTAAGACTTGTTGATGAAGACGAATACCCGATGCGAGTTTAGAGCTTGCATGAAGCAGAGCAATTGAGTTGGTGGGGAGTCCTGCAGTGGAAGTAGTCGAGCCGGTATTAGAAGTAATATTGGCGCTGTTACCGGAAGCTGCGATGTAAGCCTGAGAGGCCATGGAAGGCTTAGAAGCCATGTCGGTTGGTTTTGTGCTCAGCTCTTGGCAGCGAGTTGAAGTCGACTGCGCGGTCTTGCGTCCCAAATTATGCATAGACACGGCGCGCCTGAGATCAGGTCCCTTCTTCTTTTGTATAACGGAGGTAGCTGTCGAATCTTGGGTCTCCGTAGGTGAGCGAGGTTTGGACTTTGGAGGTACTGTACCATCCATGCCACGCCGCCATCCAAAGACGGGAGCTTTTCCATTTGAGCTGCCGACTCCATCCAGGTTGAGAACAGGCCAACCAGGTTTATCACCTTTCTTCCACCTTCCATAATCCTTCACGGCTACAGGAGCTTGACGCTCATCCATATCCTGGATCAAGACAAAGTAGGTGCTCTTGGGGAAATACTCATAATCATGACGACGTGATGTTGGATCACGTTCATTCGTCACGCCGTGAAGCTTTTCAGCTGCCAGGAGATTAGAGAGATTTTGGGTATTTCGAGGTGGCGGAGGGCGAACAGGGGAAGAAAGTAGCCTGGCGAGGATGGTGTCCAATTCTGGCCAAGGAATGTAAGTCCATGTCGCTTCAGGTATGAGAATATGACGTACTGTTTGAATCCCACACTTTCATACCGAATTGTAGCGCCTTGACAACGAGTGTATCATAATTTGGAGCTTCAATGTCTTTAACCGAGCTGATATGGATGGAGTCAATACGAATCGAAACTACGTTGCCTCAAAGAACTCACTCTTTTCCTAATGAGCGTAGCTTGATGGGACTGCGAAGAGGGCCGATTGGTCCTCGCCCAGATAAATTTCTTGAAGAGGATACACCGACATTTTCCTTTCCAACGATGACTCTATCGATCCGATCAGCTGGAGGACGCGCTCGATTGGTGATGACGTGCGTGACATTGGACGAGAAAAAGTTGTCAACGCGCTTTAAAACAACAAATATGGACCGTTAGTCGGGATTGAAACATCACAAACACGACACGTGCTTACTGCTCCCAACTGAATCACTTTTGCTGTGAGCGTTTTCTTGAGTGCTGCATCGAGCGAGTCAAAGTAGAATGTGAAATTTGGAAAAGCACGGGTGTACTTCTCCTTGAAATCGACAATTACACGTTCCCTTTCCAGCCGGTCGGCCTTAGTTGGCCTATGAGATCGCTTGGACTCCTTCTCCTTGGTTTTCGTTGTCTGAGTAGTCTGTATCACTGGAGGAGGTGTCCTTGGCCTTGCATCTGCCGCTGGCAAGCCGGTTGTCGTCCGTGTGCGTTTCGCCTTGACATGGGGCAGCTGAGACTGATCAGGTTCTTCGTCGCGAGTCCGCTTTGAAGACGCCACCCTATTCGTCTGCGGGGGCAGCGGCATTGGAAGCGCTGCTGACCTGCCGAGGCCACGCATTTTTGAGGAGACTCGTGGTGTCGGTGACTTGATGTCTGTCGGCGGCGGGGGAAGAACAGACATCCACGGAGCCTGACAATCAGCCAGAGGAACTCTTCGTGGTGTCGCTACGATGGACATTGTACAAGTCGGAGAGATTGAATTGAGGGAGGATGAACCGACGTCGTAGTCGGTGGTGATTGAAGGCCAGACTGTTTTGAGCACCCAAATAAACACGGCTGAGGCGTGTGTCACGTGAGAAAATGTTGGATTTACCCGTCACAATAACCTGTCACGCGTCTCGATGTCACATCTCAGGAACCAAAAGGTGAAGGCAATCCCCGAATGACAGTACCATCAAGCAAAACACATGAGCAATGATGGAATGTCCTCGATCCTTGAAATCGCCTTTTCATTTCCCTCTGTTGCCTCGGTAGTTTGTTCTTGAGTGGGGACATGCAGTGCAATGATAACTACCAATCACACAAGACTATAAACTTGATAACGCTCAAGCCTTGACGTACTATCAACAAGTATACACTCGCAATGATTCTGAGGACACTGTGTACGCATTACCAACATAGGTGTAATATTTTCAAAAATTGCCCGGAATCCCTCGTATATGCTTTCGATCTCCCCCTCGGATGTTTCCAAGGATCAACTTCGCCCCGAGGACAGAGTCCCTGTGATCTTAGATTGTAGGTCTGTGGTCATCACAAACGTACACTCTAGTTGAAAGAACGACGCGGCTTTCCGGAATTTCCCTTCAGACTGTCTGTCCATGACTTTGAAGATGCCTATGCATAATGTTCCTAATTTGCGGTGCTTGCCCAACGGAAGGCTCGTGGATAAGCATACTGCTGCTGCAGTGCTGCTCTACTCATAGGGTTATTTGGTACTTCGCCACAGTGTTTTGCTTCTAGTCGGCCCTAGCTATCTGTTAGCCTACTTCAATCCTATCTCATCCAGGTCTGTCAAATTTTTGTTCGCCGAATTCATTGTGATGCGATGTTCTGCGCATACACGAGAGGCGTATGACACCTGCATCACCATCCCTTCCTTACGAAAGGTATAAGTACCCTCAATCTCCTCGTCCATGAAATTAGTCCTCACCCATCCTCTGCTTCTACTGTCTGACTGACTTGTCTTACACCGCAGCTCTCGACACTTCTGCCGGATGATTCTTCGTAACGATGTGTCGCTCCGTATCTGACATCTCCTCAAGGTGTAATATCAGATCTCGTACTGGTCTTCGTTACTCCATCATCCGTGCAGAAGGGTCGACATATCTCGCCGTGGCGGGCAAGTCAGCCAAAACACAAAGCAACCGGAGACATTCTCGTGCGGATTGAATGGTCATGGTAAGTAATTGAGTTGAGATTCTGTCCAAGACGTTATTGTCTCGCCATCCCATTTATCCGGTACTACCAGGCTTTTCTTTGAGGCATCTATGACGGTCTGTGTCAAGTTTGTGGCATGTGGGCAGCAGTGCAGGAAGATGGGGATACCCATTCGTGGTGGAATGGTGGCACAGAGCAGAATTCAAGAAAGCTGAGTTTCCCGTGGGGCTAAACAAGGGCTGGTATCCTTTAATTACCGAACGAGTCGGCCCTCAGCCCTGTGACATACTCATCGACGAAGGTATGTACTTTCCCTTTTACCTTTGTTGGGGCAACACATTGAAAGAATATCCGTATAGGATGAACCACCAAGGTATGTGTCGATCGGCTAGATGCGAGATTATGGATCACTTTGCGCAGGGATACCCCAATTTTGACAGGCTAATACAGCTCCATAATCCACCGAGTCGAAACACCATAGGGGCTAGCACAATCGCTGAGTTCGATCAAGCCACCATCATCCGCTTTAATTTATCATATATATTCCATACAGCTCAACGTTCATGCAAGGGTTCCCATTGGGTCCCAGGGGGCATAGACATGCGGGTTTCCTCCATCCAACACCTTTATGTGTTCTGGAGCTGCAAGCTTCCTGGGAATCACCACTTGATACACGAATCTGGCATAACAAAGGGTTAGTTATACATCCATCTCCTCGCTGAACTTATAGCACTTACTCATCAAACCATTTGTCCGTCATGACGAAGTATCCTTTCTCTCCAGCTCCTGGTCCCCATGAGTTTTCCACTTTATAGCGGAGTGGCTTGCCTTCAGCATCAAGATGGACCGCAGTGAAGACCATGGCATGGGTCATCGCGCTTTCGCCGGTTTGAAGCCTCTGTGCTTTGGTCAAACCGAAGTGAACACCAAACGCGTTCTATAAATATATATTGGGATTAGATATTGGGCATGTGTTTAGGGCGCCTTACCTCATATTCGTATAAAGATGTGTCCATGATGCCGAATCTGGAATGAGAGAATTGTCCAACATCACATCCGAAGAACACAGGGTGCCCGGCTTTAATACTCTGTACACATGAATAAGCAACGGGGACCAGCGGCCAATCAAAGATGTCTTACCGTAATGACTGCTTCTTTCAATTTCTGCGATTCCGTGTTGACGTCTGAAGTCGGCAAACTTAGCTGCAAACAGGATCAAGGAAAAGGCGAAACAAGCCCACATTGAACTGGTCGGCCACCCCAAACATTGCCAAGTTCGCTAACCGTCCAAAGGGTTCCATAACTGTTGCGAGGATCGTTGACGAGGGAGAAAGAATCAGTGAGCTAAGGGATGATTTAAGTTTCCATTGTGAAGCAAGCTGTGTACTCAATAGTGACACACCGGATACTGCTTGTTTTTGTAAGCCTTGTAGAATTCCACGGGTGTTCCTGTATAAGTATGGAACTTCCCTGCGGCATCATAATATTCCCAGGTGAATGACTCATCAGGCTTTGGAGGAGCCCCAAGGGTGATAGTGAGAATTCGATAAACTTCAACCATGAAGTCTTCTTTCTTCTTTCGTGCGGCCACCAATATCGCCGACTATGGGCGTAGGAAGTCAACGAAGGGAAACAACTACAAACGAGCAAGTTAATCTTACTTCGGCAGAAGCTTCGTCTGTAGAAGAAACGGCGTTGCGTAGGGATGAGACCAGAGATCGTAGCGAAATGGCGTACTCCCGGAGCTTCAATGTAAGGATCTTGTTTAGTCGTGAGGTCGCTTCGGATGAATAGGACTCTGGATACAGTGATTGTGGCACAACTCCATATCGCTACGTCGTTTTGACCAGGTATCAGATTGGTGTTCTTGCATAGGATGAAATTAGAGTTGTCGTGCCTACCTCGAGAAGATTGTTGGCCATATCTAGTTGTCCACCATCACCGATTGGATCAGAGTTAAAATGATTAACAAGTCGGTTGTCTATGTCGAGGTCCGCGTGCTTAATGCTCAACTCCAAGTAATGGTTCGACTTCTCAAGTTTGTCATAGAAGAATAGGTAGCTCTGAGAAGGACCTCGCAGTTGAGAGATAAGCAATCATTACGTGGGCCACGTACTCACCTGTGAAAGCTGGAATTCACCCAGGTTGAGTTTCTGCGAAATATCATATCTAATGACATTCGTTGAGGCAAATAACCAACACCTTCCTGAACTACGCTGGTTTGTAATTGGCGATGTCTGGTACGGGAGACTCAAGTTGAACACCTGGGAATCTGCAACTTTGGCGCTTCTGGATATGAGTGCAGTTGGAATGTCTGTATGATCCAGGACTGTCCTGGAAAGCGCGGTCTTGGGATCCTTTATAACAAAATAGGAGAGACGGTCCAAGTTGAAATGCAGCTGATGGTCATATGCGGACACAAACTCACCTTGGATGCATCCGACTCCCATGTCTTGAGCTGATTATAGGTCAGAGAGCCATCCGACGATACGGGATTCCCACTGTTTTCATCAAGACTTAGGTCTTGGAACTGGTCAAGGTGTTGGATGATCGCGTCTCTCTTTTCATCAATATTCTTTACTTCAACAGGTTTAGACTGAGAAGATCCCATGGTAAAGAGGTCGTTAGGTAGTACGCGATTATTTGAACGAGTTGAGCTGGAGTGGGTGAGAGTGAACTCTGAGGGTGAGAAAAACTCTAAGCCCCTAAAACATTGTAGACAAATTAGCACAAATCGGCCACTTTGCCGTTGCCGACCACCTCGAACTCGTTTACATGGATGAGAAGCCAAGTACATGGTAGTCAGCTACGAGATAGGAATGGCTGTTACGTGTCTTCCGGCGTGAACTAGCTAACACCCATAGACTGTTAATCCAATACCCAGTAGAATCCCAATAATTGATAGACCAGAGAAACATGCAACAACCCATAAAATCATTGCGACCGTTGGACCAGATGCGAAGGGACGAGTGGAATCCGCAGTGTCCTGAGGTTTATTCTTGATGATGATTGTGATCCAGGCAATTGCCATCGCGAAGAAGCTTGCGGTCAAGGCTCCACAAAATGCGCCTCTTGCTAGCCGGAAGACGGGAAGTGCGCCGGTGAACAGGGTCGCCGCCACTCCCACTAAACAGGTGCTCTGTTGTAATATACGTCAGGTCTCATATCATTGAATGGTGGGCCAAGTGTTGAGAGTAGAC